>QVTG01000026.1:40945-100759 GCA_013305925.1 Geotrichum reessii | reverse complement strand
TTTTATTATTATTATTATATTATTATTATTATTATTATTATTATTATTATTATTATTATTATTATTATTATTATTATTAATTTTAAGCTGTTGAAATGTTTTTTCTTTATTATTTTGATCTCATTTTGTGAGATTTAAAATTTCTTTTTTGGGGGTGCCGGAACTTTGAATAAGCCGCACGAAGCTTTTGCCAAATAGTCACTAAAAATTTTTTTTTTTTTTTTTTCATCAAAGACCCAATTCATATAACCCTTTTTACCAGGCATCAGTGTACTAACAATTCCGACACATTATACCCGCAAAAAACACAAAAAAAAACCATGTCTAACAACGTCCAACTCAGCTACGAAGTGCGCGCACAAAAGCACAGCAGTGCTACCGCTGCGCGACTGCTCAATCTCATGGCCACCAAGAAGACCAACCTGTGTGCGTCGCTCGACGTGACCACCACCGCCGAGCTGCTCGCGCTTGCTGACCAGCTGGGTCCTTACATTGTCATGGTCAAGACCCACATTGACATCATTTCTGACTTTACTTACGCGGGCACTGTTGAGCCGCTTCTTGCGCTTGCCCGCAAGCACGACTTTTTGCTGTTTGAAGATCGCAAGTTTGCAGATATCGGATCGACTGTCAAGAACCAGTACGCCAGCGGCGTGTATCGCATCGTTCAGTGGGCTGACATCACCAACGCGCATGGTGTTCCTGGTGACGGCATTGTCAAGGGTCTCGAGGCCGCTGCTACCGAGTATGTTGCCGCACACCCCGGTGCTGACCGCGGTCTCATCATGCTCGCTGAGCTTTCCAGCAAAGGTTCACTCGCGACCGGCGAGTACACCCAAAAGACCGTCGAAATTGCTAAAAACAACAAGCAGTTTGTGTTTGGTTTCATTGCTCAAAACCGCATGGATGAAGCCGAAGGCGAGGACTTTTTGGTGCTGACTCCCGGTGTTGGTCTTGACGACAAGGGCGACGGTCTTGGCCAGCAGTACCGTCCTGTTGACACTGTTGTTAAGGGTGGTTCCGATGTCATCATTGTGGGCAGAGGCCTTTTCGGTAAAGGTAGAGATCCTGTTGCCGAGGGAAAGCGGTACAGAGACGCTGGCTGGAACGCCTATCTCGAGCGCATCCAGAACTAATCTCATTACCAACAACAAGTTAAATATGTATATAAAAAACCGTATAATACTACACTTGGATTTATATATATTTTTTATGATTTGTACAAATTATAGTCCATTTTTATTTTCTCATACACATTATTTTTTGTTTTGGTTTTCATAAGACAGTCAACGTAATTTTTTTTTTTTTTTTTTAATTAATTCTAATATATTTTTCATAAGTCATCATAATGTCGCATTCTTCAAGTTACAAGAAACAAGAGCTGCTGTTGCTTCTTGCTTCAGTTTCTTGCGTATCAGTCGGTTCTCATGGGTCTTGAGGTGTCGTTGCAGTTGGTCATGACGCACGAACCGTTTCGTGCAGTTAGGCTCGGCACAACCGTACTTTTTCTCTACAAGATGCGTCTTCATATGTTTGGCCAGGTTTGAAGACTCTGAAAACCGCTTTTCACAACCCTCAAACCGGCATTTGAGTGGCTTTTCGCCTGTGTGCGTGCGCATGTGCACACTGACCGCCGTTGATGCCGCAAATCGCTTACCGCAGACCTTGCAGGGAAACGGCCGTTCGCCCGAATGCACCCGCATGTGCTGCTTTAGCACAACTGCCTCCGAAAATGAGTTGTTGCAGACGTCGCATGTATACGGCTTGTGTTTAGTGTGGGTAATCAAATGCCGATGAATTTTTTGACGCTGCGAAAATGGTCGCTTGTGACGGTCGCAGTCCCGCCATCTACATACGTAGTTGTTTTTGCGCAGCCCAATATGGCTTTCGATAACATGCTGATTCAATATCTGCGTTGAGCCGAAAGCCTTTTGGCAAACTGTTATCTGTGCCGTGTCATCGTTAGTGTTTTCGTTTTCCCAAAGACAGATATGGGTTTCTGAGCTAATGGGCGACTCTGTGATATCAGTGCCGACGTTTTCTGACAATGAAGATGGCCTGGAGGATGACACCGATGGAGTGATCATATTTCCCACCATGCCCTGCACATGGGCTAGGCGAATGTGAGTCATAAACAGTTCAACTTTCTGACAGCTAAAATTGCAGTCTTTCCATTCGCACTGAAAAACTCTCGGTTGAGTGGATTGTTGAGGATTCTGCAAATGACGGTGAGGGTGGTCATAATGAGAACCTTGCCGGGGACGTTTCTGAGGATTCTGTTGGAATTCTTGTTGAGAATAGATTAGTGGCTGGTGTTTTTGATGGTGTTGTTGCGATGAAAACATTGTATTATCCACTGATGGCGAATACAAGCCACCAGATGAGTCCCAATTCGGTGTATTTGTCTGTGATATTGGTGGTGTCTGCTGCTGTATCACCAAGCTGTGATCTTTTTTCAAGTGTTCAAGTAAACTGTTAATCTCGGAAAACTCCCCCGTGCAATGCTCCCAATTGTAAGGACTGTCTTTGGAAACTTCTTCAAAATGCCGCTTTGCACTGTTAGAGTTGCTAGTTTCGACATCCAACAACCTTGGTGGCTGTCCGCGGAAAATAGTGCTACTGTGGTTATCAAAATCAATGTAACCTTCGGAATTGGTACCACTGGAGTTATTGTCATCATTGGTGGTAGTCGCAGTAACAGTATCGCTGGTGCCATTATTATTAATACTAGCACAGCTGCTGTTATTAATTTCGTTTCTTTTTAAAATTTCACTATTTGCATCTGTCTGTTGGTAGTCCTCCGCGTCTGTCCAGTGTGTCGAATACACTGAGTTTGATCTCGAAGAAAACATACTCTCATTACTTGTCGAACTCGCAATTGATGGCGCTGGTTGGGAGTCGCGCTTTGTCCACATGGTGGTCTGTATAGGCTTTCTATACGTCACGGTACTCGGGCAACACGAGACTGGATGATGTTGGTAAGGTCGATTAGGCCGGCTGTTGCTCACACGCGGTTGATACACAGTATTAAAATCACAAGAAGTGATGCCGGCACCACAAGACGTTAGTGTAGACGCAGACGCTGGTGTGACTGCAGAGGTTCCAGGAAGTGGGCAATCGCCACAGGGAAGGAGGAGTGGCTGCTGCATACAACATGAATTTTCCGACTCATGGGCAATAAAGGCAGCTGCAGCGGCGACTATATCTAGAGGCATTTCGTTGGTGCCGGGTGCTACTGTAGAGCAGTCTGTGCTATTGCTGTGGCATTCATCGCAGTCAGACTCTATTTCGCAGGACGACTTGTCACAGGACAGGTCCGTACAGTGCACCGTGTCAACCGAACCGGTGCAGATTGAGTCGTTGTCTTCAAAGTAAAACGGCGGATGGCAGTGCTCCCCAGTAGTCTCATGATTCGCCGCGGGCAAAGACTCATAGGGCGAATCGGTGATGATCATTTATGCAAGTTTTTAGCGAAAAAAAGCCAAATTCTTTGAAAAAAAATAATATTATGCCAAATACTAACGTGCAAATCTTGAAAGATAGCTAATAAGAGCGATCTTAGTCAAGCGATCTCTTGAAAATATGGTTTATTATAAGAGAGATAGAAATGAAAATCCTAACCTTTGTAATGAAAAAAAAAAAAAAAAAAAGTTTTGTACTGGATAGAAGAAAAAAAAAAGAACCTTGAGGGTTGCAACTTTGAGGGTAAAATGGCATATGTAAGATTTTAAAAAGCGATAAAGTATGAGGGTGACAAAAAAAAAAACCAAAAAAAAATGATGTAATACAACATGACTAATTATTATAAAATGATTATTATATTTAAAACATGGGATATGAACTATAAATTGATTATTAAATAAGTCTTAAAATGTTTTTCTTAAAATCAAAAACGTAAATCACTAATTTTCAATCTACTTGAAATCTAAATTGATTGATCTATAATGAAGTCAAAACTCTGCTCTGAGTCCAACGCCAGACTCTTGAATTCTAATCACATACTGGAAAAGTCAAAAATCTAATTTAGACAGGTGTCTATTACGTTCTGATAACATGACAATATAATGAAAATCATAGCCAATGTATTATGACAATGAGGTGCCACAGAGGTAAATTTTTATTTTAACTTGCAGATTAGTTTTTTTTTTTTTATAAACAAAAAAAACAAATAAAATCTTGATAAATAAATGCGAACAGAAAAAAGGTATTATAGTAGTTAGTTTTGTTCTTCAACTAACTACTACTAATATTTGAAGATGATATATAGGGCGTGAATGATACCAGGAATGTAACCCAGAATAGTTAATAAAATATTGATAAAAAAGTCAGCGTTGCAACCACGTTCCAGAAAAACTCCAAGAGGAGGTAATATGATAGCTGCAATTTTAATGAGTTAATTATTAAATTCTCAAAAAACAAAAAAAGAAGAAAAAAAAAGAGAAACAAATTCAAAGTGTTGCAAAAAACTTACCAAGAATGATTTTAAAGATGTCAGAGCAGGTTAGTGGCATATTGATAAATATAGATCTACCAGTGAAATCAAAGAAAAAAAAAGAAATAGATCTGAAATGAATTAAGAGATTAATATAGATAGTTTTTTGGAATCGAAGGATCAACTCGTTATTTATATTGAGACGGTTGCAAGTTAGGTACAAGACGAGCAGGCTAATATACTGTTGCTACCAGGTACCCAGTTTTTTTTAAAATTTTTATTTTTATTTTTTATTTTTTTTTTTTTTTATTGCTTGCCTGCTTTGTTTCTGGAAACCTGACCTTTTTTTTTTTATTTTTATTGTTTAATAAACTAATGTAAAACGCTACTAGGAATGCCTATTGCCACTGTCTTTTACACATTTAAGGAAGTTCTCGGATAAATTTTTTTTTTTTTTTTGTAACACAACGCAGACAGGGCTTAGAACAAATGTAACGAAGTTGTGATTTATTTTATGTCTGTTAGTAGTGGCACCCGACCTGGCTAACTGTCATTTTTTCGACGCTAAACGTTTTGTATTGGAGTTATCTAACCCTATCAAATACGTCACATCAATTTTCTTTTATTTTTAACATTTATCTTTTAAAACTACTATACATGTACATAAGATATTGCAACACAGTTAAGCCACTCCTTAGACCAAATCTTCATCAAGACGAACAGCTGGATTGCTCTCAATGAAGTCTAATGAAACTTTATGACCGAGCAGCTCTCTAATATTACTGACACCGTACTTAATCATAGTAGGTCTCTCCAGCGACAGACCCCAGCCGTGAACTCTCATGTCCTTGGGCAAGCCCATGGACTCAAGCATCTCGGGTCTGAACATACCAGAATTACCGATCTCTACCCATTTACCCAGGCCACCATGCCAGCCAAAGATCTCCATACTGGGCTCTGTGTAAGGGTTGTAAGCAGCCTTGAATCTCAGTTGGTGGACACCCATCTTTGCAAAAAATCTCTCCATAAAGCCAATCAGGTCACCCAGTGTCAGGTTGTAGTCGGCAATAACACCCTCGACCTGGTGGAACTCAGCCAAATGCGTTGCGTCAACTGCCTCGTTACGGAAAACACGGTCGATACTGAAGTACCGCGCAGGCTTGGGATCCTTGGCAAGCTTGTGCAGCATAGCAGCAGAAATGGCGGTAGTGTGTGTACGCAACACTAATTTTTGAGATTCTTCAGTCTTCCAAGGGTATCTGTAACCAATAGATCCATACGCACCGGTCTCATGAACTGCATGAATATTGTCCAGGTACTTCTTGTCCTCAGGCAAGTCGGCACTGGTGGGGTTTTTCAGATAGAAGGTGTCCTGCAAGTCACGGGCAGGGTGTTGTTGGGGAACGTAGAGAGCATCGAAATTCCAGAAACCAGACTCAACGTATTGTGCTGTGGGCATTTCAGTGAAACCCATGGAAAAAAAAATTTGTCTAAATTCTTCTCTAACCTTATTCAGGGGATGCAAGGCACCAGCCCCTGGCGAAGCACCTTCCGCAGAGAAGTTGTATGGCTTGAACTTGGCAGTCTTCCAAGCTCCAGACTGAATCATGTCAATAGTCAGATCGGTCTCGACCTTTTGGATCTCAAGAGCAAACTCGGGACCCTTATTAATGGTGAAAGAAATCAGCTTGGTCTTGGTAACCAGTTTGCGCTTCTTTAGATCAGCAAGTTCCTTGGCGTCAGCCAAAGTACCCTCTTTCTGAATGGTAATCAAATCCTGAGCAGTGGAATCAACAGGCTTCTCTTCAACGTTCTTAACGAGCTTATCGCCATCCTTACGAACCCAACCGTTCTTAAAAGCTCTCTGCTGGCCGAGCTTGCCGCTCGCTCCCAAAACCTTACCGACATCGGCAATCTTCAGACCCTCCAGAGATTTAACAACCTCGTCGTAAAGGCGGATTTCGTGTGAGCCGTTTGCGACAATGTCCTCAGCTTCTGCGGTCAGTGTCCAAAGATCTTTTTCATTGGTCTTGAAAGTGACCATAGACTTGGCCGTAAGCGAGGTAACAGAGGCTTGAATCTGTTCAGTGCTAACACCGGGAAAAGCGGTCTTAGAATCCTCAATAGTACCGTTAGGTGCCTTTTCCAGGGCAGACAGAATCTGGTGAAGGAGATCTGACATTGTTGCTATGCTTTCTCGAATGTGGTGGTTTGGAGAGGGAAAAAAAGGGAGGGGTGTGATTTAGAAATTTTTTTGAATGGTGGTAGTGAAAAAATGAGTCGAAAAAAAAAAACCTCCGGAAATCCTCAAAACGGTGACCGCTGCCAGACTGACATGTACAAGCGACCTTTGGAATTATTCCGAAACACGCAAAAAAAAAAAAAAAAAAAAACACTGAACGCTTTACAGGTTGAAACGACTCACAAGTGCGTTACATAGATTTCAATGTGAAAAAACTTGTAATCAAGAAATCGTGATAATGTAAATAAATTTTATATAAACCCTTTTATCTATTTTTCTCCCTTCAAGACCTTTTCCAGAATCTCATCGAGAACCTCCAGGTCATCTGAGGGAATCTGTGTCATCTCAATACCGCCAAAGTAGTCTGCAATCTCCTTTAAGACCTGGAATGATTTTTTGTTATCAATCAAAGAGATTGACACACCAGTGCGACCAAATCTACCGGTACGGCCAATACGATGTAAGTAGGTAGACGGGTCGGCATTGCCGTTTCTCAAAGTAGGCATGTCAAAATTAATCACAACGGTAACTGAAGAGATATCAATACCACGCGCGAGAACATTAGTAGTAATTAACACCTTCGACCGTCCGTGCTTGAAGTCATCAATCAAGCGATCACGGTCTTCTGGCACCAAGTCGCCGTGCAACACAGAGACCTTGTGTCCTTCCTTAGTCATCTTTTTATACAAAAAGTTGGCGGTATCTTTTTCTCTAACAAAAATAATGGAAGAGCCAATGGTAAGCGAGTTGTAGATCTCACTGATCATTTGGATTTTGTGCTCCTTGCTTGTGCAGTCCATGTACAGCTGCTTGATAGCATCAATGTTAAGCTCTGTGTGTTTCAGTCTGATAATATTAGCGTTAGGAACAAACTTTTCGGCGTACTCGGCAACTTCATCGGGGAAAGTGGCACTGAAAAGAACAAGTTGAATGTTCTTAGGAAGAAACTTCTTGACACGACTGCACTGGGAGCCCAGACCCTGCTGATCCAGCATGTTATCAGCCTCATCTAGAACACAAACCTTGAGAGCCGACACGTCAAACTGCTTCCGACGAATCAAATCTTGAACAGTACCAGGAGTACCCACTAAAACTTGCGCAGTGACACGTTCGCCTCTAGGAACAGACTCGGGAACCAGTAGGCCAGTGGTAACCTTCGAGTACTTGCCCATGGTCTGCACAACTTCTAGGGTTTGTCTAGCAAGCTCTCTGGCAGGCGATAAGCATAAAGCTTGAGGCGCATGAATATTGGGATCAACTCTTGAAAGCATAGTTAGAGCGAAGGCACCAGTCTTACCAGTACCAGACTGACTTTGACCGATCATGTTTTGAGGAGGATTGTTCAGTAACAAAGGCAGAGCTTTTTCTTGGATCTTAGAAGGTTTGTTAAATTTCATGGCATATAAACCTTTAAGTAAATCCTCATGAAGTCCAAGCTCCTCAAATGACTTGACGGAATAAAGAGGGGAATTGGGGTCAGCCTGGGCGTCAGCAAGCTTGACTTTGACCTCAAACTTTGTGTCAAGCAAAGAAGAGGGCTCATCTTCATCCTCCTTAGGAGATTTTTCTGTAGTTTTATCACTGTTTTTTTCTGACTTTTCTTCGACCTTTTTGCTATCCTCAACGGCATCCTTCGACTCGGTGGCGTTATCCTTGTTGATGCCTAGGTTCGAGATCATATTGGAAAGATTGCCCTCATCAGCCGCGGTGGCTTCCGCCTTTTCAGCGGCTTGTTGCTTTTTCAGAGCTTCTTCAGCTTCAAGTTTCAAACCCTCCTCTTCTGTGCGAGGATTAAATCTGCTAGCCAAATCTTCCATTGTATGATTGTTATTAATTCGTTGTTTGGTGATGTTGTGCTTATGTTTTCTTTGATCACGAAGGTTTGGGGCTGAAAAAAGAAAACAATGAAAAAAAAAACTAAATCACATGATCAAACTTACCCTGATTTATTTTTAATTTTTCACTTTTTTTTTTTTTTTTTTTTTTTTCAACTGTCCTTTCATTGGGCTTTCTTCAACCATTGACAGTTATCAACGACACAATAATTAACGACAAAAATGCCTCCTAGATACCCCGGCTTTACCAAACTTCATGTTCCTGGCGGCGAGTACGTCAAGACTAAGATGGTTCGCGACAACTTCAAGCGTCAGATGTTTGCTGAGAACGAGACCACTCGTAATGCGTTAAGATACATTTCCCGCAACACGACGCTGCCGATGAGAGCTAGAATTGAGGCTCAGTTGCAACTGGCTTCTATGCCTAACTACACTCGTTACACTCAGGTCAAGGACAGATGTATTGAATCTGGTTATGCGAGATCTATCATTAGTGATTTTAGATTGTGCAGAGTAAGTTTCAAGCTCTTTTAAACACAACGATTGAAAGTTATCTCTATCCTCTTTGACTATATGCTAACTTTATTTTAGATGAAATTCCGTGAAAAGGCTTTAGCTGGTGATCTTCCCGGTGTTAAGAAGGGCAGTTGGTAATTTGAAATATGTTTCATTTTTGTTTTTGTGTGTTTTGTTGTAAATAGTTGTTCAATATATTATGTTTGATATCTTGGCTGTTATTGAAAAGATTAAAAATTGACTCTTTTCAATAGGATCTTCATCAGTACTTTATGGCAGTTTTTTGGTTTCTTCTCTCTAACAAAAAATCATGCGTTTTTGTTGGTTAAATTTCGATCAACAGAGCAGTACAAAAAAGTCTATAAGCAGTTGACTACTTGAACTAAGTTTACATTTCAGCAAACTTATTGTACTCCAAATATTCAACTTCATAGTATTTTCAAGACTGAAAAAAATTGTAAAATTTACTTTTGTACATGCCAAAATAGTTGATAATATACGTATGTGCGTCAGGAAATAAATGTAATATTCATTGTTTTATTCGTGATTTTTCCCAAGTAACAGCATCTCTTGTAAATATGACCAAAAAATTATATGTTTTAACATTTTTGTTGATATTACTAGATAAAATTCATAACATATGACCTTTTATTTGAAGCTAATTGAAAAAAATTCAATAAATGTTTTTAAACTAAACATCCGTGATATATGTTTAGAAATAATAAAAACAAAGCGCTATCGAATGCTAGAATCACTAAAGAACGTTAAAAACGCTTCTTTCAAAATCTGAGAAAAACAGATCTTTTTTGGATTTAATGTTTTATTTATAAATCTTGTTTATTTATTTTTATGTAACTATGCAATATGAAAAGAATAAACAGATTTTTTATTTAAAATTGTTTTAATTCATTTTACTTATATATTAATTTTTTATTTCGACCCGACGTTTGAAATTATTTCAGTAAAATATTTATGTGCGTATTCAATTTGGAGCTTTAAAATCCTAAGTATAAATTTGTAAATTAGTTATTTGATAATATCTGAGGTCATTCGATTTTCAATAAGCAATGTGTTTGTGTATACATATCTTGGAGCCAGAGTTCAAAATTTTGAAATTCTTTATTCGTGGACAAAATTTTTATTGAAAAAAAAATTGACACAGATAGGATAGATTACAAAATTGTGAAAGTCAATATCTATAATATCAAATAATAATCTTTTGTGTTTTTTATTATGAAATGCTCTCACGTTGTCAAAAGGTATGGTCAAAGATCTTAACAACTTGTGTAGACAGCCAAGCTTTTTATTCAATTCTAAATTTAATAAAATAAAATTTATAGGGTTTCAAAAAGTGTTGAAACAATTTCAATTCATAGTTTCTTTTGTGCATAAGTTGAAATATTTGCAATGGAGTTAAGTTCTGTAGATTAAGCTAGTCAAACCATGGTTTTTGGTCTATTTTTAATCAATATATGACCTTATCTTTCAAAAAAATGAGATTCTAGCCTAACAGTCTTATTCAAAAACTGCAATAAAAATTAAATACATATATATATATATATTAAAAAATTATACGTACAATCAGTGACTTACGGTATCATTTTGAGATAATATGTTCAGGCGATAAGTGCTGGCCAACAAAATGATTTTTCAGACACTCAACTTTTGACAGTTATAAAAAAGTGTGAATACGATTGAAATCGTTTTACTTTTTTTTTTTAAAAATAATATATGATTATAAACTCAATCAGCATATTATTGATATATCATTTTGAATTGAGTTTTATTTGACTCATAATTCAAGCTGTTATGACATCAAAAAATTACGGATTGTTAGTTTATATTATAATAAATAAACATCTTAATAAAAAGAAAAAAATGTGACTAAGTTACCAAGAAGTAGCAACAATCAAAAACAGTAGTCATATCTCGTTTATTCAGATGTGTATGGTTATATCACGAGAAGACAGTGAAAATATTTGGATCTGAAATAATCTGTACTCTCAGACGCGCAAACTTGAAAAACAATGAAAATCTCCTATAAGACGCAAGGCTTTTTTGTAATAAAAACAAGCTAGTATCAAGCGGACTAGGAAAATATAAAAACGACTTTGACGGGGTGAGCCAGTGATGATTAACAGGTCATACGTACTATTACCACTTTTTTTTTTTCTGATGAAAAGACGTTTTGTCAATATTTTATCAAATTTGATCACTTAGACTCAATTCTTCAGGAATATTAACAAAAAGGTTTTTTTAACCAAGTTTTAGATAATTAGATACGCATATTCTTCAAAAACAATAAAGAAAACATCAAACATGCAATTAATTTACTTTTGAAGTGATTTGAGCTAGTCTTAAAAATCTTTTTGAAACATTGCCAACTATGATTACATAGGAGAATCATGCTTTACAAGAACAATTGTAAAACTCAAACCGATAAAACCCATTGGTAATCATGAATATATATAAAAGTGACTAAAAAAACTGCCAAAATGTAGGCCCAGTGAAAAGATTTACTAAACTCTGCATGATAAAAAAATACAATCTTTTTTTTTTTTCTATTCATAAGCTATGGCACATTTAATAATTATTCTCTAACAAGGTCATTTCAACAAGCGTTATAATTATTGTTAAAACTGTCAACTGGGAACAGTTGATAAAGCACCACACAGAAGTATCTGATATTGCATTCTTGAAAGCTCGACTTGAAAAATGGCTTCATAAGGCTCAACCCAAGAATGTTTTTTGTTACTACCCAAGGTTTTAAAGTGATGAAGTTTTTTTTTTTTTTCAAAACGATTTGCTTAATTAAAACAAATTTGAGAGTTCACTTGCCGCTAAATGGTGGTATTGACTAGTACAAGATATTGAATATTTCAAAATTTCATTATTTTTATGACTCAATTGACAGAAAATCCGACATGATTTGATGCAAAATATTATAATATATACTGACAATGCTATCTTTCTAGCATTATACAAACACACAGTTCAAGATGAACCACTTTATGTTCTAATTATACATATCTTTTAAACCTGTAGTGTTTTTTTTTTTTTTTTAAAAACAATCTATTTTATGTGAATTTGATAACATATGAACATATAAATGTGCATTGATTGTTTGTAGCTCGTCTATGACCAGAAGTCTCGATCATTTGGAAAAAATTTTCAATTTTTTTTTATGAGCTGTTCCTTTGGTAGCAAAAAAAAAAATACGACTTGAGCTGCATTCAACCGCCAGTTTCATAACCATCCAAACTCATCTCGTGCTGCTGACTTCTGCACCGACTTTACTAATCTTTAGCCAACATATTTTAATAAAAACAATGTATATAAAATTTTTTTTTTTCAAAAAGGTTCTCAATAGATCATGCAAACACTATTACAATCAAAATTTTTTTTGAATGTGTTTTAGATCTTAATACATATTATACGTATAACGTTACGTAATAGATAGACTTGATTCGAACTATCTCATTAAAATTTACAGAAACCATTTCTCAAATTGTTACAAACTTATTCTATTTATTATTATTATTATTATTATTATTATTATTATTATTATTATTATTATTCTTATTATTATTATATTATTATTATTATTATTATTATTATTATTATTATTAATTTTTATTTTTTATTATTTATTATTTATTATTATTATTATTATTATTATTATTATTTATTATTATTATTATTATATTATTATTATTATTATTATTATTATTATATATTGTATTAATCTATTATTATTATTATTATTTTATATTATATTTTTTATTATTAATTATATATTATTATTATTCTTATTATATATTATTATTATATTATTATTATTATTATTAATATTATTATTATTATTATTATTATTATTAATTATTATTAATAATTATTATTCTATTATTATTATTATTAATTATTATTATTATTATATATTATTATTATTATTATTATTATTATTATTATTAAATTTATTATTTTATTATTATTCATTATTATTATTATTATTATTTTTATTAATTGTTATTATTATTTTATCATTATTATTATTATTATTATTATTATTATTTCTGCTTTATTAGGTGATCTATGAATACACTCAACTATTGGAACATGGTTGAGAATTTATATTGAATAATCCACTGTTTGACAAACAACTTTGATTTTTTGATTGAAATCCCCTGATAAACAAAAGAGTCATGGTTTTATTTTTTGTTGGAAAAAGGGAGTTTGTCACCTAACCAATGATCAGCTACAATAATTGGAAACAAAAAAACAAAAAAAAAAACTATAGCGATGATACATCATCCAAAATTAATCAAAGAAAAAATCAAAAAAAAAAAAACTATTGCAAAATATCTTTCCATAGTTTGTAGGTTATTTAACATTGTGGCAATGCAAAACCTTTCCAGGATATTTTTTTTAAGTCAATAAGTAACTACAAATAAGATAAAATCAAATACTTTGGTGAAGTAGATTTTTTTTTCAAGCTTTTGTAAAAAAAAAATAAAAAAAGCATCATCTACAAAAGTGATGATATTTTTGGTTTATAACATTAACGACGCGTATGCAGTTATTGATGAAAATTACCCTAAAATAGTTAGTAATTATACTATAGCATTTTTTACGCTTACATACTATATAAATCACTCAAATAATCGATTTTCAGGCGCACCAAGTATCATTCTGAATTTGATTACACACTGAAAAAAAGGTTAATCAACATGTTAATTTATATCGTGATATTTGAAAAAAAGGATTCTAGAAAGAATTGAGAAAAAAACATAATATATCAATATTAACAACCCTGAAAAAAAAACGCTTTTCTATTCTTATGTATTAATATCAATAACCCTGAAAAAAAAAAGCAGTTTTTCCAAAAATGAAAACAAAAAATCCAAATCGAATGCCTGAATCACCTAAAACGTGCTGAGAACACTAATTTCAAAGTCTCATAGAGACAAATGTTTTTTTTGAATTCAATGTTTTCTTTGTATATCTTTGTTATTATTATTTTAATTATGTAACTATGTGATATAAGGACAATAAACAGATTTTCTATCTATCTAAAAAAATCCAAACTCCAAAATTCACATCAACATCAGATTATCAATATTAAAATAAATATAACATTCAATTTTTTATTTTTAAAAAAGCTCAAAACGATAATTATTATCTTATATGAAACCGCATCGGTTTTTAGCATGTTCAAAAAATTGGGTTGTTAAATAATGTAAATATACAGATTCCTGCAATGCGAATTTGTAATCTCAACCTGTAATGCTCACAAAAATTTAAAGATAAATTTAAAATTGATACGATGTTAAAACAAAAAACAGAGCTTTTAAGATGTAAAAAAAAAAAAACTGGAATTGAAATCTATTTAATTATGCTTGAAGTTGATTGCCAAATCTGTTTTCAACCTTTGGTTTTTTTTTTTTGGTGAAAAAGAATTTTGATAATATGGTCTCATATGGTATAAAACGAATTCTATGAATTCAAATTAAAAGCATTTTATGTCGACAAAAAAATTAATAATTTTTTTTCAATCTGCATTATTTCACATCAGATATATTTTTTAGAATTTTTTTCACAAATAAAAACAAACAATAATCAAAGGTATAGTTATTTTTAACTTGATGGTCAGAATAAATTTTCAAAAAAAGCATTTTAAATCATTATCTAACATTTTATGTGAGACAATAATTTTATATGAATAAAATTTCAAAGTACTTACACCGTTGCCTTGAAAGTAACATATGGTCAAATACTTCTGAAATTAACTCATTTTTCTATATCTTTGCTGTTATCTAAATTTTTGGCGTGAGGACAATAAATATATGTACACCAATGACTTCTTTCTTAAATTCTTTACTGATATTCCCATCTAGTGTTAAACAGAGCATTTTGAGATTTGAATACTCTAAATAAATAAAAAAAATCTTTTTATTGTTCTTACATTACATAGATGTAAATTTAAAATAAATAGCAAAGATACACAAAAACGAGTAATTGAAATACTTTAAATCACTCGTTTTGAAAAAAATAATTCTAGTCTGGTAGAGGTCTGTGAACTTGAACAAAAATTTAATCAGCTAGTTATTGAGTCTTTTGTTCTTTTTAGCAGATATACTGTTTGTAGCTTACCGAAGCTATTAAATGTCAAATAAATGTTATTCAATGAACCTGACAATGAATAGAATTTGCAAACTCAGGATTTGTACATGTTTAACATATATAGACACTCTTTTACTCACTCTTTTGATCCAAATTACAATTTTTCTTTAGAAAGAAAAATAGATCTTAAAGCTAAGTGTTTTTATTTTAGATATTTTGTTTAAATAAATGATTAAAAATTTTTTAAAGAATATATATACTTCGCTGAGAACGCTAATTTTAAAGTCTCATAGATACAAATGTTTTTGAATTCCATGTCTCCTTTGTATATCTTTGTTATTATTATTTTAATTATGTAACTATGTGATGTAAGGACAATAAACAAATTTTCTATCTATATATAGATAGAAAATCTGTTTATTGTATCTATATATATATATACTTGTTCAATTTGTAATCTTTTTTTCAAACATGTTTTATTTTAATTATTTTGCTATTAGTTGCAATGATCATGGCTGGTTCTTGAATTTTAAACAAGCTTGCTAATTTCAACATGAAAGGTGCTGGGTTACATAACTGATAAATACCTGAATTAACTAGTACAGTTCAAGTATACTAAAAAACAGTATCTATTTCATAACTTGTTGTAAATAGTTAGGCACTTCGCTTTAAACCTGAGTCCTTACTTCCGAAGACTAGACAATTTTTTTGACATGTAAATGCCATCTTGATACACTCGTTTAATGACTTAACTGTAATTCAAAATTTTTTTAAAGAAAAAACAAGCTATTTTATGATTGATAAAAAGTATTTAAACTAACAATTGAATTATTTTTAAATAAAGAAAATAGGTTGTTGAGCGAGAGAGTTTATTTCTGGTATTAATCGTATGGTTCGGTTCCAATTTGCTTTTTTTTCATTATTTTCTTCTAATTACTATGCTACTGTACCTTGTAGTATAAGTACGGTCTTTGTAAAATAAAACGTAACAACTTTATTTCAACAATACTGACTCACGGAAAAAGGTTTTTCAAAACAGTGTACAGTTGCACGTGATTGATCCATATTGATTTTTTTTTTTTTGAAATAATTTTCAAAATTAAGGAGTCCTTGAATATTTGAAAAATAGTTATAACAGTGGTATCAGTAATAAAAGCAATTCATTGGTATTAAATTAAAATAAACTTTTTGATTTTTTATGGTAATATAAGAAAATTGCATGAGTAAAAAAAAAATATGATTTTTTTGTGTTTTTTTTGTTATTTTTTTTTTTCAATTTAATTTTTTCAAAAGACATAGGAAAAATCGCCCATTTTTAAGAGGATCTTATTATGATACAAATTGCAACATCACCTAATAAAGCCCATGCTGACGACAAAGCATCTTGGTTAATGAAAAAGAGTATTAAAATTGTAACAGCAAAAATAAAACAACGAGTTAAATCTATCGTTAATTAAGATTTAAAAGTTCATGTTTCTAGTTACATGAAAACGCTTTGAAAATTAACATGGAAAGTAACCATGCTTATCCCACCACCGTTTGCTTCATACCAACTAACCAAGTCATGTAAAATACAGTATCTTGAGAAAAGTCACGCAAATATGATTAATTAAAACAGACTTTATCTTTTTTTTTTTTTTTTTTTTTGAAAAAAAAAAGATTACGGATGAATGTTGTCAAGTTATCCTTATTAACAAACCAAGTTTCAAGAATTCCCAAACTTACTTTGAAATAGATGAAATGCTTAAATAGAGCGTTCTTGAAGATCTCATACAACTAACGCCATGGTCAAAAAAAAAAAATAGTTTTTGATCACAAAAAGATATCTCGCTAGATGAAACTGAAAAATTATGTTTGATCGTCCTTTAAAAAAGATTTTATATGCATGCTAAAATATGAATATATGATTCAAAAATCGTTGAAGGGTTAAAATTCAAATATAGAAGTACAGAAGATTTTAGTACAAAAGTTGATTAATTTATAATAACCAGTTCTTTGAAAAATAACTAGACAGTAAAAAAAAATAGGCTTTGAACTTTTTTTTGTTTATATTTGTTATGCGAATTCAAGATGTAAAAGCAATAAACAAAATTCCTATTTATAGTGGTTTAACCTAACATTATAAAAACCTAATTATGTGTGTTTTACAAGATTAGACAATTTTTTAAGTAAAGACTTGAAAAAAATGGTTGACTTATAAGTTGAGCATATATAAATTTCATTTATTTTTGCTTTATTCAAAAATAATTAAGTTTTCAACACCTTTAAACAACTATATGTATTAATTAAATTGTTACCAAGTGATCAATTAAAGCATTTTTAAGCTCAAGCGCTGCTCCTTTTATATCAATACCGGTTGGGTTTCACAAAAAAAATAACGAAAGAATAAGTTCCATATTTTTTTTAAATGTCAGTGATTAACTCACTGTATTTTGCTTGAGACTTGATAGGTAGACAAATTCAATAATTGAGAGAATTTGTTCAAATATTCAAGACTCTGTTGAAATATATTTATCTGAGTCTATGAAGCGTGTTTTGGGACATAACTTCAAAAAAAAAATTCATCTGAATTACGTTTAATTGAGTAGAATTAAAGACTTGGAAAGAATTCACTGAAATTCCAAAAAAAAAATTGATTTATAATTTAGTTGTGAAATTAATGGAATTTTATTTTCATATCAAAAGAAGCATGATACTCTCATTTTTTTTTTCAAAGCCAGATGCTTTTTTTTTTTTCAAGAATTAAGCCAATACCAAGAATGCATAAGAACTATTTAACACTTTGCAAATCCGGCCAGTTAGAAATAAAAACACATTGTGTTAGTTATTTTTTTAGCACAATAAAAGCTTTGATATCTAGAAATAATACATAATAGTTATGAAAACTTTGACACTTGACTCAAAACTTTTGTTTCACGGTATTTTACGTTTGCCTGAAACTTTGCGAATGTCATTTTTTTCATGTATGTTTACAATCTAAACACAAAAGTCCCCTGTTATAAGCCCGCTAATTGAAACCAAAAAAATTGATTTTTGTTCTGAAGCTATGCTTTTAGCAAAGTTTCAAATCAATTCTATTTCATAATCACACACTCATTACACAAAATTCAATTACATGTCGCATTAAAAAACCAACCGAATATCAGTCTGATGTTGACTTTTCATTTTTGTCTCTTTTAATCTTTGCTTGTAGAGCATAAGTAAATTTTGGATTTGTTGGTCTCCGTCAATTTTCCGCTTTTCAAACAATCTTATTAAAGAAAGGCATTCAAAAAGGTTATCCACAATAATTTGAGGAAGTGCTAAGACTCTTTGGTTCTTAACCAATTCAAAGCAAAGCTATCTAAATCTTTTAAAGCGTTTACATTTGTTTTTGACAGGATTTCAAAATTGATTGATCTTTGTCATCTGTTTGATTTTAAAAATTGCCAGCTTACTCAGAGCTTGTCGAATTTCCTGTAAAAATTGCTTTTCGACAGGTTCTGCATTTTCTTGACCAGTCAAAGCCTTTTTAAAGCGGTTCTGGATATTTTTCACAAAAAAAAGACCCATGATTCACGATCAAACTGTCTATAATGTGGCCATTAAAACAGTTATTGTTCTCACAGGATCTTTGCAATCGTCAAGACTTTCTTAATTTTTTTATGATAAAACAACGTATTTTGTTCAAGTAACTTAAATTTTTGTCTAATTTTTTCCAGGTCTCTAACTTAAAAATCTGCCTAAACCTTAAAACCTTGTTTACGTTATAAGCATATTTGTGTGGAAAATCTTTTTTGTGTGCATAATTCAGAAGGCGAAACTTGAGCATGTCTGTATAAGATTTTAATTTGGATGAGATTTTTTTTTTTTTTCATCATTTTACTGGTATGCTTTTAAAGAGGATGCTTATAACGGGGCACATCCGTATATCTGAATTTAGGTTTTAGTACATGAAAATGTGCCTTGGTAAAAGGACATCAAAGCAGCTTAAAACCGCCAACAACCAAAAATCCGACGTTTTTGGTTTTGGATATATTAAACTAAACAAGCCGTTACTTTGATTCTGAGAACTACTGGCAGAACTTACATTTTGAACCGAGGACCTCGGGCTGCTCCGTTTAGCTGGTACATGGCTTTTTTTTTTTATATTATTAGGTATACAACTTTGTATTTTATGGTCTTGGCATATGCGCGGGAGCTCATTTATAGTTGCTGACCATAAAAACACTGGCAAGTCTATGAACAATTACTTACCTAACAACTTTAATCGCTCTTTGATTCTATCCTTTCCCTCCCTCCCCCCTTCTGGCCAAACTAATTAACACTTGTTCAGGAACTAAATAAAAATGTCAAGATTTGGACTTGCAGTTAACTAGAACTCGTTTTCCATTCGATTTCAATAATTTCTTACAATCTAACTGTATACACTTCAGTTGTAAAATTAAAAAAACTGAAATTTAATTTAATTTTTGTTGAGTAACCCAAAGTTCAAATGCTGAATAAAAACATTAGTATGTTGAAACAAACCCAAGAATACTGATGAGTTGGTGACAGGTTAACTTTTCCAAAACAATTTTTTTTTTTAGATCAGTAATTAATTATCATATAAAACTTTTTGCTTGAAATTTGATCAGGATGACAAAGAGATGCCCTTTTTAATAAGCTTATTGCTTGAGTCAAGTAAATGAGTAACGTTTACGATGACAGGTATTAAAATAATGAATGGCTATGGAAGCAATTAATTAATGATAATAAAATTATTATGAAGCTCTAAAAATTCTAAAAAATACTTTGCGTTATAAAACAAAATTTGAATCATGAAAAAATAAATAAAGCAAATTAAGTAAATTTCGACATTATTATCCAACTTTCATATTATTTGAGTATGAAACAAATACTTAGTTAGAAAGTGAATTGTAAGTCTTAAGTAAGAATTAAAAACTATATAGATAGAAAATCTGTTTATTGTCCTTAAATCATATAGTTATATAATTAAAATAATAATAACCAAGATATACAAAGAAGACATGGAATTCAAAAAACATTTGTCTCTGTGAGACTTTAAAATTAGCGTTCTCAGCGCGCTCTATGTGTTTCAGGCGTTCGATGGCGCCGAATTCTTCATGAAATAGTAAATGTGCTAAGGGAAACCTGGGATACATAACACCTGCTGGAATGATAACAGAGATTGGCACACAGTAAAACCTTAACAAGCTGCTCTAATCAAGCAAACCATCAACAAAGAAGTTGTGGTAATGAGTTCAAGAACTTGATTAAAGCTCCAAGACCCTTCTTGGTATCAGATAATAATCATATAAAGTATTTTTTTATATTAAGTTGCAATACAAAAAAATACAATTATTTAATATTTTTATTATTTTTCATAAAATTTAAAATTGAAACTTTGGTCAAAATTTAGATAAGAGTTTTGGAAAACACAACTTTTGCATTTTTTTCTATTTTATAGTAAAACTTTTTTGATGATGGACAGATCAGTAAAAAAAAAAAACAGAAAAAACAATTTCAATACCCATTTTTTTGCATTCCTAAAAAATAAATAAAGTATTTAAGTCTAGATTTAAAAATATATAACAGATAACTAATTTGATCATCTTATTATAACAAGATTCATTGCCGTGATCATTTTACTGCAAAATCTATCTTAATAGAAAAAAGTTAACAACTTGTATTTAACAAACTATTGTTTCTAACAAAAAAAATAATTAAGAACCCCCGATAAATTTGCTTTAACCCACGTGAACTCTTTCTTATTAGTACAAAAATAGTTGTTTTTTTTTTCAATTTTTTTAAAGCTAAGCTTAACATGAGTTATAAAGTATAGTTTTTCCTTAATATGTTTTCAAAATTGAGCAAGTTAAAACTTGATTTAATAAAAGGCCATTTATTTCTAATTTTATTATCAATTAAATGATAAAAAATTATCTGTTAAAAAGTAAAATTGAATTATGGAATTCAAATTATAGAACATTTTGGCTACAAAGTTGTAGTAACAATAAAGTACTATAACATAATTTTATGAAAGTAAATATGATGAGTGACTGAACAAAGTCGAGTTTGTAGCTTGTTAAAGTAAAGATAACATACTTATTTGCAAATCAAGTTATTGTTTTAATTGTAATCCAAACATGAATAAATTAAATATTTTTTAAAAACTTTTTTTTCATAAAGTAATTTACGCTACATTGAAGAATATTTGCAGAATAATTCAAAAAATTATTGAAGAAAAATAATTAAAATGATGAAAAACACAAATAAAATAATTAAAACTGTAGCGTTATTTAATTTCATTTTAACTATTTTACAAAAGATAACTGATACCGCTTAAATATAAAAAAAGTAAACAGAAATAGATCTCAAAAAAGTTGATGAAAAAGTTGATAAAAAAATGAAACCAATAAAAATTTCTTACCAAAAATAGTAAAAGAGATTATTTTCTATTTAAATTTTTACAGATGATAGTTCTTAGATAATATTAAAAAGTTGAATGATTAACCAAATGTCAAGTAAAAAAGACATGAATAAACGTATATATTGTACAAGGCTCAATATTACTTGAAACTTGATTCATAAGCTGTTCCAATAATTATCATTTATATTGAATTTTTAAAAAACCAGTTACAACCATATAAAAAATCAAATCCCTCTTTAAGCTTTTGTAAATAAACGCAGGTAAATTTTCATGAAATTTTATAACCATATACAGTTGAAAAAAATAACTTTTGTTAACCGTAAAACCTGTTTCATGTTTAATATCTAGTTAAAGTGTAAAAAGGTGCAGATTTTATCATTGTGTCATATATCTAATAAAATTAATATTTATACCTAAAAATATTGAAGAAATTGATTGAATGCTCAAAAATCTAACCTAAAATTAATACTCTTATTATTGACCCATGAACAATTGTGTATTTTTTTCTTAAAAAAAAAAATAATGCTGACCCATACTTGTTCTTTAATGCATATATTTTTTTTTCAAGAACCACTTGATTATATCGAGCATGGTAATAATATAATGTTAACCTATATACGTTGAAAGTGTATATAAGATCTACATGCGCTATTTGAACAAACAAGGTTATAAATGAGGCGACTCCAAAAGTCACTCTTAAAATTTTTTAATAGTACTGATTTTTAATTTGTTCAACTATGTTACAGTGTTGCTAAGATTCAGTTTCATTTTTGTTTTCACATAGATACAGTCCATAGTTTCAAAGGGTCATGCCAATTTCAAAAATTTCATGGTTATTGGCTTAAATTAGGACTTAGATTTGGGCTCAACAAGATTCATGTTGAAATATTGCGAAAATAATTATCAATGTTTGAGCAAACTATTGAAGTAAGATAAAAATACATACGACAGAAAAATATGAAAAATAAACCCCAAATTCAATAAAATGTTGAATGGCGCACAAAAAAAAAAAGGCCTGTGAGCCGAGCAATTTTAATGGCTTCAAAGCAAATTTATAATGATTCGCGCCGTGAAGTAAATATCAACAGAAGGTACATAAGAACTTCATATTTTACATGTATTCATAGGTTTGAAGTGTTTATGACTACATTGATGTTTGTACATAACTGTAAATAGATGGCTGCAGACGTATACTGTACATGTGGCTGCAGTTAGGTAGTGTTGCGTTTATAGTGGTATTAAGACTATTTTGACTAATAATACAGTCTCAGCTTACAGTTTAAATGAGGAAACAGAATAAAGAAAAAAAAAAAAAAAGAAAAAATAAAAATGGTAAACTTAGATAAGAGCTTAATAACACATGGAAATCATCCAAAACATTTGTCACTACTTTGAAGTGAATAGTTATACCGACAATATGACCATGAGCTACTAAGCTAAACTATTTATGAGAAGTGTAGTTCTAATAAGAAAATTTTATCTAAATAATTTTGAAAAAAAAGATTATTAGCATTTTAGCTTTGTATAGGTGAGACAAAGCCAGAAACATGGGATGAAACTATTGATCGCTCAAACATGATGTTTTATTAGTACTTACTCAATACATAACACTGATTATAAAGCAGCCCTTTTGCAAAATCATCTTCTATCATGTTGAAGTCTGAAAAATTTACAATCCGAGATACAGTAGATGAGCTTTTATGCTTTGAGTAGAGAAAAGGCCTGGAATGGTAAAAAATTTCATTTACAAATGACCAAACTTTAAATTTTTTTGAAACGCTATATTTTAATTTGTCAAAATACTAGCACTAAATAATGAAAAGACGGCTGAAAAGTGAATTTTTTTTTTCAAAAAAAAGTAGTTCAGAAGATAAAAAACCAAGGTAGATTTTTATGCTAGTTTGTTAAGTGTGGTTGGAAGGAGGGGAGGAAGATTAAAACTACTTATTTTTTAGAGCTTGCACTTCATGCCAGGTTTGGATTCGACTTTCAAAGTGGATTCTGAATATGATGATCTTTCGGCAGATTCTGACTGTTACTTACTCCCAACCCTGTCAAAAAGGTTCTTTCTTTTTTTGCACCCCTTAAACCATAGTATTTTTCTGGAATGCAAAACTTGAAGTTAACCAGGGCCGTGTAAATAAGATGGTTAAAACGAAGAATAAGCTGCAAATATAAACATTAAAAGTTAGTTTGGCATTAAATATTTTAATAGTTATATGAACATTGAACAAAACATTTGATAAATAATTTTTTTTTTTGTTAAAGCTTAACAAATAGCTTTAGCTAGGCCAATGGTTTTGAATGGGCTAAGTGGTATGCCATGGTGGTGAAAGTCTTTTACTCTAATTTCTTATTTATTAATTGAATCCTACTTTTGTTTGAGTTCATATATTTTCAAAAAAAATTAGGGTTCTTAATTGGGTAAAAATGATCAAGCCATTAGGGCAGCAGGTAAACATGTAAAACCACTCGCTGACTACCATGTAAATTAATTATGTAGCAGAATAACTAGAAAAAAAAGTCATTGTAAGCACATAATTCCATAGTCTCTAGTTAAATTATATGGTCACAAGAGATTTGATTGAGACTGACGCGTTTAGATCATGCTCATAAAATAACAACAATAAATATGAAAAAAGGTTTTGCAGTTTGGTGAGTTTTTTTTTTTGTTTTCTTCCAATGAAATTCATTTTCTTTTATTTTATTTTTCGTTCTCTCTGTGTTTCCTTTTTTTTGCTTTTTTTTTTTTTTTTTTTCTGTTTCTCTTCCCCCTTCGTCTATTTTTTTTTTTTTTCCTTTTTCTTCCCTCCATCTTGTTTTTTTCTCATTCCATATCTAGTCACCACCATCATATTTTTGTTTGCATTCATCAACCAACGTAGCTGCAATTATCTTATCCTCAATTCACCATGGCTGCCAAAGGCAAACAGCCACCCGCTCCCGTAAAACGCGTTTTACGCGCACACTCCAAATTTTCAACTGCAACCGCGCTACACGACTTTTTTAATGACTCTCACATTCCCATGTTTAATGATCAACTGCTTGAAGCATACGTTCGAGCAATCGCGCCTGCCATCGAATCCGAGAAAACTCAACAGCTGAAGCCTTCCTCAGAAAACGAAGATATTGCAAAGCTTCCTGAAATTGAACTGCGACCAACAAAACATTTTGTTTCATCAGGCCTATATTCAAACACTCAACACAAAAAGCAAGGCAACAAACATTTCACCTTTTCTCTGCCAGTAAATGCAGCAATGATCGTTGACAAACGAAAGGATTTTGTGTTGCCCTACAGTATTTACTGCCCCTCTGTCACAAAAAAGCCAGACTGGAAGAATCTACGAAAAAGTATGTTGTTTTTACCTCTGAAGATTTTGTTGCTTCATTGTCACTAACTTTTATGGTAGATATATGGATTGACGTTGACATGCCTAGCATCAATCACAACACACGTTCGACGTGCCACTGTACCATTTCATGCGGCGATAATTGTATAAACCGCGTTCTCATGTACGAATGTGACGAAAATACATGTCCATTCGGCAAACAGGATTGTGGAAACAGAGCTTTTAAGGTGCTTGCCAAGGAACTTCAGCGAGGTCGCCGGTATGCAAATGGCTTTGAAGTTAAATGGGTAAGTTTATTCTCTTTTTTACTTTTTTGAATTCAGAAACTGACTGATTTTTTTTCTAAGTTGGGGCTACGTGGTTATGGTTTGCGAACTACAAGATCGTACAGCCCTAACGAACTCATTATTGAGTACTGCGGCGATGTAATCTCTCGCAAAGAGATGCAGAGAAGAATGAAGGAATGCTACGCTAACACTAACAATCATTACATCCTCAATCTCGAAAAGGGAACTGCAATCGACTCCGGCCTACGTGGTTCAGCCGCCCGTTTTGTCAACCACTCATGCTCGCCTAATTCAGAGATGCAAAAATGGAATGTAAATGGTCTTCCCCGAATTGGCCTCTTTGCCATTGACAACATCCCTGCAGGGACTGAACTCACATATGATTATAATTTTGATTGGTTTGAAGGTGCCCAGATGCAAATTTGTCTATGTGGCGAGCCCAATTGTAGAGGATTTATTGGAAAAAAGACTCTTAATCAGAAATCGACAACACCTACTTCTACAAAATCAAGTGAATGTAGCTCTCCGGTATCTATCAAAGGTAGGAAAAAAGCTACTTATACATCCAAATTAGTTTCTATTAAAGGACTTAAAGCAAAGACATATTTTTCAAAAAAGACACGCTCATCCAGTCCTACTCAATCAATTATCGAGCCGGTACTGAAAATTGAAGAGGATACGGCACCTGTGATCCCAGAGACTGAAGATGAGTTTGAAGATGTTCACGATGAACCAACAGATGTTACTATGACTGAGAACACTGATAATGTTTCCAAGTCAACTGCTGACAATTCATTTGTTAGTGAACCAGACTCCAACCTAGAGAAGATCAAAGCATCGCGAAGAAGAGGCCGTCCTAAGGGATCTAAGACTCAAAAGCCTGAGCTTTTAGAATACTACTCTAGCACTACGCGACTCACGCGAAGCAGTTTATCTCAACCTATGACAAGATCCAAACGGAACTTGGCTCTAGCAAAAAATCAAAAGGTTACAGAATCCAACTCCAATATGACAAGGAAAACCTTTTTGACAAGAAAGTCTGTATCATCGCCTGGGAAGGAAACAAGTGATAATGATGATTATGCAGATGTTATTGCTATTTCTGTTACTCCTGAGCCATCGTCAACTCCTGCTTCTTTTGACGCGGCTCCGGTATTCGAAGCTTCTGGCCAATCAGATATTGAAGAACATTCTGTTCTAGATATTGGTTCGACTGATTTAAATGAAGAACAATCTTCAGGATCTGAATTGATAGACAATATGATCACTAGATCTACCAGAATGACAAAGGAAACATTTGAGCGAACTGAAATTTCAAATAGACTAAACACTAATACTTTCTTGTTAAAAAATCAGCAAACCAAACACTCAAAATTTAATTGTTCTGCCAGTCCCGTGAGCAAGGCTACTGATTGTTCAAATGATTCTTCTATTTCTGAGATCAAAGCATTGGAACTTAGCAAGCAGACTGAATCAGTACTAGAAGTACCTGAGACTGACATCTCCACTTCAAACAGTCCTGTGCCAATTTCTAGATCGACTAGAAAGCAACATACTGAGTCTGAACATCCATTTTCTCCAGTCTTGTCAAATATCTCATCTCTTTCTTCATTGAAATCTTCATCAGTTGAAACCAAAACAAACTTCAGTATAAAGAGATCAAAGTCAGTTTCTGTTTCCAAAATTTCACGGCCACGACGAAAGAGAAAGCAAACTGTACCTTTTGAGGCTGAAAATACTCTCTCTACTGCTGATTCGGTTATCAAAAATATACCTTCCTCACAAAAAGTTTTAACAGGTCTCAATAAGCCTGCTCAAAATGCACCAGAGCTTGTAAACTCTTCTTCGGATCCTTCTGGTTTGCATTCTTCTGTAAGCAAGGATAGCGGTTTTGTTTCTGTTGTTGAAAATTCTACAGTTGGCACTGATACTAGAAACACAGCTACGACTTCGACAGCTTCTGTGTATACAACAGGCCCACAAAATTCTATTTCTAAGACGCCTCATGTTATCGAATCACAGTCTACTGGTATGGCTTCTTCGTTGGGTCATAAAAATACTACTGTCTCACCTACTTCGTCCTCACCATACAGATCTATCATTAACAGCTCTGATCAGCAATCTCATTCTGCTATGAATATTTCACAGGCCAGTCAAAATCAACAGCAGCAATACTACTATCCATCACTTCCTTTGCAGTCACATTCGTCTCAGCATCAACAACAGCCTCATCAGCAGAACCAACAAAGCCAGCAGCCTCAACAATTGCCTAAAATCACAACGGAATCATTCCAGAGCGCTCCAAACATGATTCATCCACCAACAGCGCCATATATTTCTTCATACTCCTCGAGCCAACGGGTTCCAAGCTATTCGGGCTACTACGGATCAAATCATCAGTACGCTTTGGTTCCACTTCATCCTCCTACCTCTTCATATCCACCAGCTGCTTATCCTCCTCCTCATACTGGGCATGTAATTTCATTGGGTCATGGTATGCAGCATGTACCGCCTCCGAATATCTCAACACCTTTGCCTTCGATCAGCTCTTCAGAACAAATGGTACCACCTCCTCCAAACTTTTCGATTCCACCGTCCCAGTCGTCATCATCGCAACAGCAACAACAATCATCTCAACAATTTCCTTTACCGCCTCAACCTCGGCAACATTCCCAGCATCTTCCGCAGCAGCAGCAGCAGCCATATCAGCAACAGCAATACGCTCAGCCTCAACACTTTCAACAATCACAACATTTGTCTCAGAATCCACTTCATCCGCCTCAACTTACTTCTAACAAGTACGACTCGTATGATCAACGACGACTAAGTTTACCTGGAAATAGTGAGTCAGATGTAACACGTAATCTTGATATCCATCATAATACCTTGTCGTCCGTTTCCACAGGACACCCGTCAATTCTTCCGCCTAGACCCAGAAGTTATTCAGTTTATCAAAGTAGCACTTCTAATGAAGGTCATGCTGTCACTGAACCGCCTCGGAACTTGATTACTGATCCCCAAAACTACCGTATTCAAAATCATGGTAGCACTGGAAGTGATAGCAATTGGAGACAACAAGTCAGCATCCAATCACTTGTATCATCTCCTCCGTCTGATTCAAGATCACTTCAACCACAAAAGGAGACAAGAACTTCTCCCCAAAGAACCAACTCCATTTCTTCTATTGTCAATCCCCATAACGAGTATTTCAGTAACCACAATGTAGCAAGCAAGCCATCTTTACCTAAGGTTGGTCCAATAAGCGCTATTTCAGCGAACAAAAATTCGGCTTTAGTAAAAAATCCCAACCCTGTTACACCCGCGGCTGCTCCCTCAAATACGGCAAAAGAGGTTCCTCTCAAGTCTGGTTCAGTTTCTGTACATCCTCGGACCAAGCTGACAAAACTTACTAAAGTAAAGCAGTTGACTAAGCCCAAGCGTGGCCGGCCGCCGAATTCAACTCGACTGAATCTAGCATCTCCACAACCAATTGCGCCTCTAGCTGTTGCTTCTACTAGTGGTGTTGGATCTTCAATTCTATCTCTGAAAGCTGATTCTGTTTCAATTCAGCCGAAGACTGGGTTAACATCTTCTTCTTCTACAATAGCATCTGGTGATAAGGTAAAGCGGAAAACACGTCCCGCTAATCCCAAGTCTTCCACCACCGTTCCTCCTGCCAATAAGCCACGCCGTGGCAGACCTCCTAACAGTGGTCCAGCACAACGAAATTTTCTTGCACCACTGGCGTTGCGTCCCCAAGTTTTTCCGGTTGATTATAAGACTGATAGTTTTCGACATGGTAAATTTCCTGGTATAGCTATAAGAACTAACGTATTGGGTGGAAACCCCATTTCTAGCTCTCGGGGATTGAGACTGCAGCCGACCAAACCCATGGATCAATCTATGCTGGGAAAAAGATTGCGAGTTGGAGAAGATAACAGTATTTTAACCAAAAGAATTAAAGGATTTTCTTCTGTTATTCCTTCTACCCACGCTGTTGTGGTTGCTCCAGTGACTGTTAGCACTTCCAATCCACAGGGCTCGAAGGGAAGAAGTATTGATTCAAGTACAAGATCTGGTCGGACTGAGTCGCCAAAGCTGACTGTCAGCAATGCTATAAAAGCAGCAATTGGTAGTAATAGTAGGGTTACTCCTGTGGCTGTTACTCCTGTCAAATCCATCGACTTGGCTGGTTCATCGGGCTTGGTAACAATGATTGTTAGAAATAACGATGAAGGAAATTTTTCAACACCCAGAAGCGGTACTGTATCAACGAAACGTGGCCGGGGCCGGCCTCGTATTAGACCTAAAGATTACTGGACTTATAACAACCGTAAAGCCCGGGGTGAGTTTGGACCAGGTGGCAGTATTAATAACAGTTTAACTGCCAATATTTCTTCTTCTGGTATTTCCAGTGAAACTGTTGGTTTGGACGAATCTTCCTTGACTAGTCCACGTGGACTTATGGTACATGAGAAATTAGCTAAAACTCAGCCGAGAACAGGTTCAAGTAGCGGTTCTGAATTTTTAGCTGTCAATAGCCATAACGTGGCTGCAACGGCCACTACTGGTTCCAGCCAAAGAAAATAGAACTTCTGGCCGCTAATAACTTTTTGTAGTAAAAAGTGCTTATCTAATTTATGATTGCCTTGTTTTATTTTTTTTTTTTTTTTTGATTGAAATTTTTGTTGAAAAAAGTTTATTTATACATAAGAGACTAATATTGGGTGTGTGTTTTTATTTATTAATATGATTATTTATTAGTTTTATGTATTTTCTTGATAATTTTGATTTTGGTTAGTTTTTATATGTCGACTGGGCCACTTTAGCTGTACTTGAAGCTGAATCTGCAAAAAAAAAAAAAGGAAGTCAAAAAAAGCTTTTTTTTTTTGAGATTACAAAAGGTTTCTTAAAAACATATATCCAAAAAAATAAATAGTAAAATACTGTCAACTATATGCAATCTTTCACAAAAAAACAAGATAATAAGTTTTATTAAATGAAGTTTAAATCATAAAAAACAATTGTTTTTTTTTTATTTGAAAATGGTTTTAAAAATCGACCTTATGAAAATTCTTTGTACACCTACCAATTTTTTTTATTTATCTATATTAAAATAGTTGGCACTGCATACAACCGTAGTTGCTCCGAAAATTCAGTATGGATAGAATGGTTTCTAAAATTCGACCAACAAATCCAATGGTGTTTTTTTTTTCTTTCTTTTGTTTGATAAATTTTTTCATTGAAAACAAGACTGCAAAAAAAAAACTTTGGGAATACACAGCTCTCAAAAAAAAAAAAATACTTTAACAACAGTCATCTTAACTTTATGTATTTGTTTCTTTTCCTAATGATTAATCACTTTTATTATTTTAAATTGTTCAAAAAATTCATTTCATATTTTGAAATATTACCTAGTATTAATGATGAAGTTTGTGTGATTGTAATGCAAGAAAGAATAATAAGGCTCACCTTTAAAAAAAAATTGACTTCCATATCAGATTGATGAACAATACTTTGAAGCTTTCATTTGTTAGCAACGTCTGGAATCTCATACATATAGAATTTGACTACAATAAAAAAAAATGTTAAAAAACAATTTCTGATTATGTATCATTTCGCTCATTTATGGGATAGCATAAATTTTCTTCCCCTTCTTCTTTTTTCCCTTTCCCTTTTATCAAAACTGTATTGTATAATAAATATATAAAACAAAATATTGATTTAACCGTTTCACAAATACTCAAACAATACTAATTAAAACAAAGCGTTTTTCAAAAATCCATCGTTACTTACAAGACAAAAAAGCATAAGTTATAAGTTGCAAAATGTCATTGACGCTAAACAGTTAGTCACTGAAAAAATAATATGTTTAAAAGTAAATTTATTGTCGCATTAAAAAGCCATACTGATATATTGAAATCTTTTGTCAAAAGTTACCATTAAAAAAATTATATGTATATATATATATATATCAAGTTTGAAAACTGATAAAAATACGCATTGATTTAGGCAAAAAAAAAAATTGCTGTATATATTTTTTATTCACTCATAAAAAGTAGAAAAAAATAGACTGATTGAAATAGAATTTAAATTTTTTGAATTCAGTTATATTGAAACTTTTTTTTAAAATATTTTTCATGAATTGTAGCCAAAAAAAGATCTAAAAGCCAGTAATGTAGTAAATTCATAATCTGAAAATTGAAAAAAATCTATTTGCATCTGTAATAATTTCATTTAAATGAGCAAACCGGTTAAAACCAGTGAAAAAAAAAAAAAAAACTTTGAGCAATTCCTTGGTTACTTGGTTACTCTCAGATTCAAAATTAGAACTTATAAAAACTTGAACATGTATCAAAAATTCAAACAAGTTATTTTTCAAAAAAAAAAAAAGTTGAGTAATTAACTAAAAACAATCTGATAGTCAAATGAAATTGGGTAACTAACAATTTTGTTTTTGAAAGCATGTCATAAAAAATAAAAAGTCCAATAAAAATCAAAATAGATAATTTTGTTGTTATATTTATATATATTTTAATTTGTAAACGTGTTTTTATTTTTCTGTCAAATATTGAAACGTTTGATTTTTGTTAGAATCATGATTTTGAGTTTTCATGAATTATTTTTGTGGCACAACTTTTTTTTTTTTTTGAGTACTAATGAGTGTGTGCTATATATGTGTATATAGGTGTTGAGTTAAACAAATAAAAGCTCTTATGCACTTAAAAGTAAAATGAAAAATATATACGCATCAGCCAAGGTTTTGGTAAAAACAAATTGATATAATTTTTTTTAATTCATCACCTTTTATAAAGTCAACTTGTTTGAGTATAAATTGATCAATCTTTTGAAATAATGCAACTTCAAATTTATCAATCCATTTACATACTTGATGAAATATATACCATTGAAAACAGAAATAATACAAAAACGTTTTTTTCAACATCTTATTTTTGTATTTACCTTTAGATATCTTTAATAAAATTGAGATTATGTGATTAAGCTGACCAAATCATAGTCCCAGTCTTATTGGGAAAAGTTTTTTTTATATATTTTTACTATGAAATGTAAGGACAATAAACAGATTTTCTATCTATATATTTTTATACCAACGATGGTGTTGGACCTTGTCTCACGTTAAATTAACACGGCTGTTGGAAAGTTTTAGCTTTTTTTGTTACTCGGTAAAAGTGAAAATGGGGGCTTAAGAATTTTTAAGTATAATTGGCAAATTAAATCAAACTTTTTGGTTAAACAATATAAGTTTGAGAAATGGTCATTTAATTGATAAATAGCTGATTTCAAAAATATTTGTGTCTAGCAAGATAACTGTAGTCCATTCAAAAAAAAATGCATATAATGAAGTTATATGAAAGTACCGAGTTTTCATTTTTTTTTTTATGAAAATGTTTGAAACTTGATGTATTTAAGATTGATTCAAAAAAAATATCTGGATTGAACTGTGCTTGACCTGCTTTTCAATATATACTGAGTGGCGAGTTAGCTTAGAGATATCTTGGACTATATTTTTGACATCACTCAAAATACCTCACTTTTTGCGTTTGCAAGTGTTTTTCCAACTAGAATTTGATTTTATATGGAATTTTTTTTTTCCTTTTGACAGCCCAAGATTATTTGAAAAATTCAAGTACAAAATATATATCTTGGCAGACTAAAATGTAGAGATACCTGAAAACTAAAAATTCATCTACCCCCTAAAAAGTAAAAAGATAAAATAAAATTATAATCTTGTCACAAAATAAATAACAGCGTAATGTGATTCAATTGATCGATCAAGTACAAAAAATACAAACAATTATTACTGGTTCAAAGGGCTATAATAATAATTTTAAAATATACTATATATCACCAGCTGCTCATTGAAACAATAGTAGCGACGGGAGGGGGGATATTTTATTAATAAATTTGTTGTTGTAGGTAGTCTTAGTTATACGTCTTTGATAGCTTACAAATGATGTCACATATCCAAAAAAACAAAAACAGAATACAAAGATAAAAGACTTTTCGTAAACTCCTTCTTTTTTTGGTTTCCATGAAAGTCAAAAGAGGAACTTATCGAAAAATTTTCACAATATTTTTTCTTTGATCTGTATGATCTTTTTCTAAACGGAGATCGAAAAGGAAACTACAGTCCACGGATGTTAATTTTAACGTATATCACTCTCTTGTAATTATTTACCGACAAAGACCGCAAAAATTAAATCAAAAGCAGTTTTTTTGGAGATTCAAATTAAAGATATAGTTTTTGAGTTAAAAAAATTAAAAACTGAAATTTAATTTTTTTTTTTTTTTTTTCAAACTGAGAACTAAATATTTATTGTTCCTTGTGTAAAAAAACTGTGCATTGAGATTTGAAGATAATAATACTGGCAAGATGTCTGTTTATAAGTTTCTATCAACCTGAAAAAGCGATTATTTTTTCAAGACATGATTTTTTGCATAGAGGCAATGAAAAAAAATAAAGTAAATTAAACTTGGAAAGATTTTTGGATTTTTTACAATTCGATGCTAATTACACACTGCTTGAGAAATATTCTCATGATCAAGATTACCAATATCAACAACAGCGCCAATTAAAAAGCGTTACAATTTTCTGAACGAAACTTCAATGATAATACTAATACCAAATCAACACTATTGAAAATAAATTTATTGATACTTGGAAGGAAAAAACATCATACATCATCAAACCGCGAACAATGAAACATATGGTGCAGATATTGATAAAAATGGACCAAACTTTTATATATCAGTATATATTTTTGATGTTTGAATTATTCGACAATTTTTTTTTTTGGAAATCAAAAAAATGGTTTCTATCATAATGCATTTTTACACTGGAAATTTACATGAACAAACAATATGCTCTAAAATCTTGCATAAATGCTCCAACTTGAAATTTAACTTTCTATTGAATGGAAAAAAAAAAAAACTTGTAAATTTTCAAAAAATTGGCAAAAACAAAAAAAAAACTTGTAAATTTTCAAAAAATTGGCAAAAACAAAAAAAAAACTTTTTATATACATATATAAGCTAGTGCTTTTCTATATCTGAGTCATGATAGTTTATCAGTCATGAAAAAGTGATAGTCTATACATGATGCTTTTGTTGTATATTTTAAGATATTTGTCATAAAAGTAAAAACATTAAATAATGATCTTGATTTTTTGATTCAAACCCCATTTCGATGGCAATAATATCGGATTCTATCTTACACATATGACATTTTGGTATAAACCTTTTGTTAAATTTACAATTCAATGTAAAATATGATTTTTAAAAACGTAACGTATGATTAATTTTTCACTGTAACTTCTTGTGGTAAATTTTATATGTTATATTGAGTCAAGAAACAAACCTTCAGGTATTTAAATTTGAATAATCAGAAAAAACTATTAAATACGTTATGATTCATAATGTTTTTATCTTTTTAATACTGCCATAAACTTGATTTGCATTCTCATTGAGAAAATACATTGAAATGAGTTTCATCATTCAATTTATCTGGATAATTGTAAAAAAAAAAAAAAAAAAATTTTTATTCAAAAGTTTTCACTAACAATTTTTGACTTTTAAAAGAATTTGACTCTCAATCTTTAATTATATTAGAATTATTAATTATACTGTAGGCTCTTGCTTTTTCTAAGTATACAAAATAGTAAATTTGTAAAATTTCAATCAAAAAAAAGTTTGTTTCTTATTTTTTGTTTTCGATTTAAGAAATAGATTAGTATATTGAATATGATTTCCATGTCTTCTTTGTTATTATTATTTTAATTATGTAACTATGTGATGTAAGGACAATAAACAGATTTTCTATTTATTGAATATGTTTATCATCATAATAATCAAATAATTACTTGGTTTAATAACAAGCAAAGATATCAAGATATTGAATCCAAAAACATTTGTCTCTGACATTTTCAAGGCAGTGGTGCCAGCGCTTGAGTAATTTTAATATTTAATAATTTTCATTGTATTTCAAATCTTTTTTGAAATATAGATATAGCTATTTATTATCAATAAACAAATTTTTTTGATCTATTTTTATTGATCCAAGATGAAATACATACACATATGGTGGAAAGTTAAACATGTGTATTTCAGAATGTTAACATTTTATGCTGCTTTAAAACTCAAAGCTTGTGCTTTATACACGAAAAATACAAGGATAAGACGTACTCATGTACTACTATAAAACATTATTTTGTCACGTGATTATTTTCTAAACGTAGGAATGAAGTTCAATTTCTTGCCCTTTAATAGAGTTTATAAGACAGTGATCGTGCTGCAATTTTTATTTGCTCATGTGTTATATATTATAATCTAGTGTTAATGGTTCGTTTCTTTAAATTTTCTGTCCTGCGATTGGGACCCATTGGAAGGTCAATTACGCGCAGCTTAGGATTTCAGTCCAGATTGCTGCGGCAATCTGGAGTGAACTTCAGTAGTCAAGACTATTTATTATTGTGGTTTGAAAAAGTATTTCAGTTCCAGTCAGACCGATATACGTATATAATAATAAATAAAAGTTAATTAAAACTACACTGTTAGAAATGACTCGACTAATATATATATATATATATATATATATATATTTTATAACTAGCAAACTTTTCTAAAACTGAATTAAAATCAGTCATTATAATGTGACAAAAAAATATTTTTGGTTTGAATGTTTTTACAATGTTACGCTAATAACTTACTTGGAAAGGAGAGTATCATTTAGTAATATTACGTATTTTAGGAGTTTTAAACTTCCATGACTGTAATAATTGTTTAAAATTGGATTGCAGATTGTTTTTTTTTAGTTTGGACTAGCTCTTTTTATTTATTTTTTTTTTATCTATATATATTTGTACTGATTTTCAATGGTTCTGTCAGGGAATATATATATGTGTTAACTTCTTATTAAACTTGAGTTAATACATACGTATCAGGTTTTTTTGTCAAAACGAGTTCGATGTTTCCAATCATCTTTGTAAATAAGCAAACAAAAAAAAAATAAGTTGATAATTACTAAAAACATATCAACATTTATTTAAAATAACAGAATTCTTGCACACACCTTATGATTTCAGTTTGTAGCGAAATAGTTTTTTCTGAAAACTATCCTTTTTTTTTTAATATTCAAGTCCAGTAATAGTTTTAATTATGTAAAATATTTGTTTTATTATAACCCTTTCAAATCAAAATTTCAAATAATATTAAATATCATACCTTTGAAATTAAGTAAGTTTTAGATAGAAATTGTAATTATAAGTTTATAAAGTTATTCATGATTGTTAAAATCCATAAAAATGTGTTTCTTCATTTAAACCAGTGATATTTTTTTTAAAAAAATAATAATAATAATAAATGTTGAATATTTGTCAATTATGATAGCAATATTTTATTTTTCAATTATCAATTGATCTTTTTACATTTAATATTCAAAATATATATATATATATACCTTTGTTTCTGCCAATAGCAATAATTACGTAGTAAAACCTTTTTTTTTTTTTTTGCATTTATGAAATATAATTACGTATAGTTATATTTTCTTCAAAGTTATAACTCTATCAATCTCAAATAATGGCATTAAATACCTATAACTTTTTTTTTCAATATTGAACTTAAACAATTTATAAATAATTAAATAAATCAAGCCAATCTGATAAATTTTAATTAAATTAGAAATCATCGATTATTAAAATTACAAAATATAACTATAAATAACAGACTTGTAATTTTGTCAAAATCTGCTATCTTTTAAATTCTCACTTAAAAAAAAAGCATGAAAAACACTGTATTTTTTTTTTTGACAAGATAACTTAATTAGTAATAGATCTTTTAATAGTACTGTTATGAGATTGATCTTCGTCGTGTAAATTGTAACTGATATCAGAATCCTGCCAGTCACAATTATTTTTATACTTAGTCAACTTCTGCTTTAACTTTGATATTTTTTCAGTTTGATTATTGAATCTTTGATCCAAAAGTTTGATTTGCTTTTCATAATTTTCAACAGCAGTTTTTAATTGAATAGCTGTTGAACTTGTTTTACTGAGTTCATCTGATATGCGAGAAACTGCATCTTCTTTATCTTTTAATTTCTTTTTTAATTCTTTGATTGTTTCATTTGCCATTTCTTGTTCCTTTTTACAACGGTCAAAAGATTGTTGAACTTTGGATGAAATAACGTTTTTTTCTTGTTCATGTCTAATTTGACATTTGTAGCCATTTCTTTCAATTTCTGTGCGCAGTTTCATATTTTTCATTTCAAAAACTGCAGCATTTTTGGCATCTTCAAATTTTTTGAGACTTGATAAAGTATCCATAGCTTGCTGTCTTTCACACAATGTCATAAAATTTGGTCTCGTCTTTTCAAGATGTGCAATTTTATCGTTAGCCTTGTGCAAAAGATTTTTGTAAATATCAAGTTGAGATACTGTCTCCGTCAAATCAGAAATTTTGTTTTCCAAAATTATTATCTTGGTCTGCTTCTTGACAAGGCTGTCTAAACACTGGGTTTGATTTTTGCAAGCCGCTTGGAAATCTTGTTCAGCTTTGGTGAGCTTTTTGGTTAAATTTTTAATGTTAATTTGTTGATCTTTGTTATCTTTTAACAAACCAGCAATAAAGGTATCATTTTTTAGTTTGAGAGCCATATACTCTGAATGGTCCTTTTTTGAAGCCAGCTCTAAATCGGAATTCTTTTTTTCAAGTTTTTTTATTAAATTTTTGAGGTTTTCAATTTCAAACTTAGCATTTAAATCATTCTTTGTCAACTCAAGCTGTTGTTGATGAGATTGACAACTAACGCGCACCATATAACTTTTGAAATCAAGTTCACTTTTCAACAAACAAATTTCTTTTTGGTAAAGCAAAAGATAAGGATCTGTACCGTGAGCTGTTTGTTGCTTCATAAATGAGTTGTATACAGAAATATCGTCCATTATTGATTCACTTTCAGAGTATGACGAGGATGTAGTAACAGGTGAAAAATTTAATAACTCTAAATCTGAGCCTTTTCTATAATGTTGATTTTGATGTGAATTGCTGACTGTAATAGGCGTAATACCACTAGAAGGTCCAGTCTGAGAAATAAAAAGTGGGTTATTTGCCCCATCAGTAGGTGACGACAAAGAAAAAGGCACTGAAGGATTTTCATAAGCCAAGGTTGTTTTGCTTGATACATCAGGTACAGCAATTGTCGGGGTTGGTGCTTGAACCTCAACGTTTATATTCTCAGATTTTCGGTATATTTGTTCGTGTTGATTGAGTAAAGTCTCTTCGTAAGCGATTTTTGTCCAAAATTCATCAGGATAAAAATATTCTTTTTTATCTGAATTCTTTGAAACCGGCGATTTTGTGCTGGGTGCAGCTACACGAGAAGTTTCAATTTTCTTTTCTACTTTGCTTGTAGTAAGTAAATCATAGTATAAATTTTCGGAAGGAAGCATGCTCAAACAGTGAACTGCTAATGTTTCTGGTGGTGTGTTCCAACGGTCACAGTCATTTAGTTCCTGTTCCTGGGAATAACTAATGAGAAAGGTGTTTAATGTGAATTTTTGAGAAAGACTTTTTGCTACTGATATAATTTGTTCATCATTCCAAATAGTTGGAATATATTCACAATATCCCATGAACCTAAGGTAAGTTGAAGGAGATCTGGAAAACTCCAAAAAATTGTGAGGAAATAGACCATACAAAAAGCACGTAAATGGTAAAAGGTCAATTGGTTTGGCATCAGAATAGATGAATTCTTCATTCAAGACCTTCCAGTCAGAAATTTCGTTACAAGTTTCATTTTCGGAGTCAATCTTAAAAATATTTTTTGAATCCGTTGTTTCTAATTCAATATGAGATTCTGATGCATTGTATGTTTGTGTGTTCCAGGCTACCAGACGGCCAAAAATAACTAGAAGCTTTAAAAAGGAAATGTTTTTTGCGTTATATGGAAATAGCATCACCAGAACACTGATGCCAACGCTCAATATGATAGGAGAAGTATCATATAATAGGCAATTATAAAGTGATTTGAGGAACGGCGTGTTTGAAACTTTAGAAAAGTCTGTCTTTGTATGTGTTGCAAGAATATTTGAAATCAAAATTAAAACTATTCTTCGATTTTTAGGCACCAGAAACTTTTTATTGATGTGTGTGAAAAACTGGTCAGGATGATCTCTACCAAATTCAATAAGAATTTCTTTTGCATTCTGAGTGATAAACCTTTTCCTTTCTGCCATGTCAGATGTTTCTTTTTCGTTTGGTTGAAAATATGACTCTAAAGAGCCTTCGTAGATTTGAAAGATTTTATAAAAGTAAAGTTGACTAGGTGTTTCAATAACGATGGATGTCGGCAAAAGCATCTCAGGAATGTCAGCCCCGTTCTCCATCTTTTTATCGGAAAGGCTGTGTGTACCATGCTTCAATATGACCAAAAAAAACTTTCGAGCACTGCAGGCTACATTGTTGAGATAGCTAGCAGAGTTAATTGCGGGGTTCACATAGGCCTTGAACCATTGATTCAGCTGTTCAAACGATAAGAGTTTGAGCGCCAACAAAGCGACACACTCAAGAAACAATGCCTCAGACAGATTGTTTTTTGAAACAAATTGTTTTAATTGGATTAGTTTTTCGTGAAGTTTGGCAAAATCATTTTGCTCTGATGTGTATTCGTTGATTATTTCGGTCAGGTTTTGCGGTAACTGTGTTGCAGATGCCGCTTCTGGACTTTTTAAGAAGCTCTCAATTGCTTTGGTCACTGACTTCAGAGATCTAAATACATGATGTTAGATAAATTCATTGATGAAGGTATATAATATAAAAGTTTTGCAAAAGTAGTGTGCTTACACCATGACAATAATAAAATATCAAGATATTAAAGCGGGGAAGGTCAGTTTTTCAGAGAGCAATATCGATTGTAGTAAGAAAAACTGAGATAAAAAATATAGGAACACAGACACCTATAGTTATTAAAAGGGTTAAATAATTCAAATAAATATAAAAGTTTTTTTTTAAAAAAAAATAAATAAATATCAGATAGCAAGTGGAAGGTAAACAAGTCGTTTCGTTGTAACGATCTGGTCCATTTTTTATTTTTATCTCATGTAGAGGCTTAAAGTTCCTAATAGACCCTTTGAGAAACCTACCATTTCAGTCAAACTTTAGACGGCATTGAAATTTGCAATAGAAATTTCCAGACGTCACCATTTACAGTGACACGGTCTGATGACTTTTCAGACAAGGCAACTTTTGCCTGTTACAAAACTTTAAATACCTTCAAGGTATTTTTTTTTTCTTTTGTTTGTTTCTATGAAAATCTTAGATTTCAGGTATTTAAGCATTTCTAAAATATTGAAATTAATTGCTTTGAATTATAAAAGAAATATCAAAAAAAAAATAAGCAGGCTTTCATACCAAATTAATTTGTTTTTAAATACAGGATGTGTTCTTTGTTTTGGTTAATCAAGTGTGAACTATGTATAATATTATCTTATTTTTTTCTGAAAAAAAAAAAGTTAAATCTCTTTAACAGTCAATCATAAAGTATGATTTAAAAAAAATACGAATGAGTGACGTTTGAATCTTTTTGCATCTACTTTATTTAAAGCCTTAGTATGAGTATTAATCTCTCTCATGTATTAAAAATGTATTTATTTTTGTATCCAGCATCGTAGAAACTGAAAAACATGACGCGCTGTGCATTAAGATCTGAGTAACAAAATGATTTAAAATGAAATGAGCTTTGATAACACTTACTACTGATTAAAAAAAAATTTTTATGACAGTAAGTATTTTAATCTACGGAATTTATTTATGAACACTGGGCCTCGTTGTGCCGGATTTCAACTGATAAGTCACGGTTTTCTAAAAAAAAAAAAAACCATTCCTAACTGAGTTGTATTACTTGGAAATTTCGCTGCTCTAATTATGAGCAACTGAAAACAATTAAAACTATTATGTCTCTGCATACTTAAAAACGTGCCTATATAAAAAAAAATTCTAGGGATTGATCCAAGAAGTGTTATTCAATACTTGAAAAGAGTTCAAAACTTATCATCTCGTGTTTTTTTGAAAGAAATTATTTTAAAATCTGTTTTTTGTTTATACATATTCTAATCATAAAAAAAAATAGCAATAGTCATTCAAAAATTACAATGTATCATGTTTGTTCTCAGGTCGCTGCCTAAAGTTATGAATTTTGTTTACATATTTGGCCATTGTTGAAAAGATTTTTTTTTAAAAAAGAAAACTTTTGAACTTATGAATAAATTTATTGTTATTGATTTTAAAAAAATCATTACGGCTAAGTTTTATTTAAAAGATATTGAATGGATTTTTCTGATCAATCACTATCACGTTATGTAAACATATATATAAATGAGCATACACTCCAAAGGGAAAAAAAAAAAAAAAAGTGATGAGTAAACAAAAGTAAAATGCTTTGTAAAATTAAATTTATTATCAAAGTATTATTAAAAAAAAAAAAAAAAAAAAATAAAACAGAAAGATTGGACAGTATTAAAAGCCCATATTATTGGTGTTAGAAATTTGCATTATTTCTTTCTTGCCATTTTTTTTTTTACGACGTTTCGTGTTTCATACTTTTTCCAGCAGTTTTAGTATAACCAACTAGCAAAATATGTGTAAATATAACTTAAAATTTATACATTTTATTGTATTGTATTAACACGATGATTATCCAGTATTGTTTTTTTTTTTTTTTTTAATTCAATTGCTCATTGACTTTATAAAACATCAAAAGGAGCGTATACCCTAAACCTGAAACTGTAACAGAATTGAACCTCCCAACATCCAAAAAAAAAAAAAAAAATTAAATAGAACCTGTTTAGTAAAAAAGCCCCATCATGATAATTTAAATCAATAACTTTTGTTTCACTGTTTTAATTTTTTTTTTTTTCTCTCTCGCATCTGTATAACACAAAACTCCCCTTTCACCACAGGCATGTCTACCCCACTGTTCACGAAATCTACGCGCGGAGCTTATCATCTTTTAGTTGGTAATGGAAACTTCACAGGTATTAGAGGCTATGCAGTGACATCATCTACGGCTAAAACGTTTATTAAAAAATCGGTATCTTCGACCTACAAACTAGTCTCAACGCCAGTAAAACCGGCTGCAGCGTCAGTGAAAACTGTTTCTACATCAGCAAAACCTGTTGCTTCGACGGCCACACCTACTACAGCGGCAACTCCTACTTCTACTTCCCCGTCGTCTTCTGTAACGGCTGATTCTGCCAAGCAAGGAAATCAGTCTACTACGAGCATTGGTGTTTTGACGTCTCCAGAAAAAATTACGTTTCGCGATGCGCCATTAACAGATTCTGCTATGCAGAACTCAGTTGATTGGTCTCAAAGTTACCATGGTCTGGGTACAAAACGGTTTTCCGAAAAGGCTGGCGAGACCCTTACAGCGGCTTTGGAACAAGAAGATATCGAAATTAAACCTGACGGACTAATTTATCTTCCCGAAATTAAATATAGACGCATTCTTAACAAGGCATTTGGCCCTGGTGGCTGGGGGCTGGCACCAAGAAGTGAGACTATCATTACACCGAAGATGATTACTAGAGAGTATGCACTGGTCGCTGAGGGCCGACTTGTGGCGATTGCCAGAGGCGAACAGGACTATTTTGATCCTAGCGGAATCCCCACTGCTACCGAAGGCTGTAAGTCTAACGCCATGATGCGGTGTTGCAAGGATTTGGGTGTGGCATCTGAGCTCTGGGATCCCAGGTTTATTCGCACGTTTAAAAAAAAGTACTGCCAGCAGGTTTTTGTTGAGCATGCCACAACCAAAAAGAAGAAAGCGATCTGGATTAGAAAAGATGACGAAATTGCTTATCCCTTCAAGAAGGTTTAAAATATAAAAAGAAAAAAAACAAAAACTGAAAGAGGTTTTAACATAATAAAATTAATCATAATATGATATGTAAATAATGATGAAATTCGCACCTATTCAATGATAATAAATAAAAGTTTTTTTTTTTTTTTGAAAACCCCAATTTGTTATACGTATACAATGATTAGAAATATTTGGTGATTACTCAGAGACGGGCTTATCAGAGGCTGGCTTGTCGGGGACTACATCCTGAGAGTCATAATTCTGTGAGGATTTTCTCCAACCAAACCAAGAGCCGGACCGATTTCTTTGTAATGGCTGTGAATCAATGCTATTTTCATCAGGCTTGACAAATTCAAATTCAGTGTTAAGCGAATTAGTTGAAGAAGACTTGGAGCCCAGCTCTGAGTCTTTGTTAGACAAATCTGTTGGCTTTATTGTTTTGTTAACATTCAAAGACTCAGTCTTAGAAAAACTAGCGCCGGTGGCAACACCCAAGGTCTGGTCAGAAACGCTACGAGTATTAGTAGCCTGGGAAGAGAGACTTTTGCCGGTTTTAGAAATATTGGGCAGTTGTAATGAGCTTTGAATGGCAGCAGCACCAATTTTTAGTGCAGTTCCAAACAGACTAGATTCACCCTGGTTAGAGTCATGAGACTTGGTATCGTTGGAAGTATTATTAAAAAGATTAGAAGGGAATAGAGACGACTCTTTTGTCGAGTTGTTGCTTGCAATAAATGATGGGGGCTGTTTGAACTGCGCAAAAAACGTATCAATCAATGAACCTTTGCCAACACCCCCGTTAAGGCTTTCTTCCTTGGAGGTGACCTCGGGTTCAGTAGCACGATAGGGCCTAACTTCAGAGTTCAAAATATAATGAGCAGCATATTCCTTCACGTAGTATAAAAATTGAGTTAAGTATTCTATTCCCAATTTTTTCGACTTTTTGTAAATTATCCAGACATAATCTCCAATTTCTGTCTCGTGTTCCTTGAGAAATGGCTGAACGTAGGTAAGGTAGAGCTGAGAAGCACCTTGTGTCTGTGGTAAAACAAGCCAAAGGATAAATAAAAACCTGAACAATTGGAAAAACGGTAGAAAATTAACTAAAAAGCCAAACGATGACTCGAATGAAAACAAAATGGAGTATACAATCCAGTACATCAACCATGACTGAATCAAAATGGGATCGTTCTGGTTCAAGGCCCGGTACGATCCAAAAATTGGCAGTACCGTTGAGAGAACAAGGCTGCGGGAAATTAGAATTTCATTTTTTTTTTTTTTTTTTTAGAAAAACAAAAAGTTGCTTTCTTGATAAGCCTTACCTAAAGAGCTTGAAAAGGAGTCCAAACATTAAGAGGTAATTGTTATCGAATTGAGATGGCGAGGAAGATCGAATAAAAAATAAAAAAAAAATAAAGAAAAAAAAAAGTAAAAAGAAAGCAATGAACAGAAACTGGAAATGGGATTTAATGAACAAGTTGACAACAAAAGGAATTACTTGCTTAAAACAATGAAAAGTCAATTGTGGCATTCAACCATGTGTCACTCGTATATAGATATATCGAATTGCTCGGTATTAACTCGTAGTCAGATTCATTACAAATAAAAAAAAAAAAAAAAAAAAAAAATTAAAAGTTCCAGTATAAAAACGGCAACTCTTGTTTCAAAAGGGCCTGGGTCTGAGTCTGACGGACGTTATGGTTTGATTTCATCTACATCTACAGTCGTTAAAAATCTAAATGGCGCTCCTCTTGTTAGAATCTTGATTTCTCAACACCATACTTTAACCCCTTACAAATCATTTTTCATGATTCAGCTTTTTGTGTTTGGTTTTGTTAATTGATTCAAATTACGAGTCTGAAAGTCTTTTTTCTCTCTCTCTCGCTTTTCTGTAAAATCCTTATGATGGTTTTAGGTCATAGTTTTAGTTCCTGTGAATTGGTTTGTTGAAGAAAAAAAAAAAAAAAAGGTTTTTTTTTGCTTCCATGCATAGACCCAACACCGAAGACGCAATTATCTCAGTTATCCTCATTTGAGTCGACTACCCTTTGAGCAGCAATTGATCCCAGTTAGAGGGGGTCTACTCAAAAAACCTATGAATCGCATTAATTGTTTAACTATATGAGGAAATTTCTAAAAGTCAATTTAATTTGGTCTATTATATTTATAAAAAGAAAATAAAAATAAAGCCAAAATAAAGTTAGGCTGGTCCAATTGTGCTTGCCTTTCTGATGCGGCTATACATATTGGCCTCACCAAGATAGTCCAGGAGCTCATTAATTATGTCTACAGTTTCCGCTGGACTGGCAATCCAAACAGTGCATGCTGCCAGGCGAGCCTTAAAATCGTTGGCACCAACAGATGCAAATTGATCACCGACATGAAGTGTCTGGAATCCGTTAATGTCGTTAAGATATTTTTGAAGACTTAGCACACCTAGGCGCTTGTCGCCAATATCGACCCAGACGTCTGCGCCACCGTTGAATGCACAAAAATGTACTCTCTTACCAACAGCACTGGTCTCGAGCTTTTTTTGTGCGGTCAAAACAATCTCTTCAAGAGACTCTCTACATATTTTGTTTCCAGGCAGAGGGACAATGCCAACACCTCTGACCTTTCTGACGATAGTAGCAGGTAAGTTCATTTTATTTTTTTCATTTTCCAAAACGGCCTGGCCAATGTTTAAAACTTCTTGAATATCATCTTCGGGCCAATGCGCAATCTCTGGCAGAGTCCATTCTTCGGGATCAATCCACTTAAGGTGGCCTGTCAATGTATCAAATTTAAAAAGAAAATTTGACTCACCGCCCATGACCAACAGACTTTCTTTTTGAGCTTTCGTCAGACTTTCAGAGTCATTAACAGCATCAATTAACCCCTTCAGTCTGATTTCATACTTTTCACCCGAAATCTCAGAATAGCCTGCAGCAGTCACAATTCCAACATAAATGTTATTTCGCAGAAGCTGAAGCAGTCGCTTAACAACAGGGTTGTCTGGAGTCAAAGACATTCCATCTTCATATAAAGTGACATCACCATCAAAGGTTACTAATTTTAGAGGCTCTCTTCCTCCAACTAAACTCATTGTTTGTGCAGTGTTTAACACTAAGCGAATGTCGTTAAAACTAGGGCTAACAAGTCTTCTAGAGGAGATCGATCTCTTCTCATCTTGTACGTAAAAAGCCCGTTCAAGGGGAAGCTTGGTGAAAAATCTACCAATCGAAGGAACCAGCTGCTTGAGTCTTCCTTGGGCCTCCTTACCGAGTTCCTGGAGATATACTGGATATAAAAATTAGAAATGATGTTTGATGAATGCTTAAAAAAAAAAAAAAAAAAAAAGATCAACTCACTCTGTTGTTCAACTAATTTTTCTACATCAAAAAACACTTCGGCGTATCTTCTTCTGGCTTCAGCCTGATTTCTGGTCTCATCGCCGGCTCTGACAAGGGTTGCAGGGCCTGCGTGCAAAACAAAAGGAACCTGTCGAGAAAAAAAAAATTAGAATTTTAATCAATACCTATTATTCAATTGTAAAACCTACCGCCAAAAGGCCCTTGATCCACTCAATAAACTCATCTCTGCGATGAGACTTGAGGGCATCTGTTGTAAACTCGTTAGTTTTCCTCAAGGTCTAGTTTTGGCAGAAAAAGTCATACATTCAACACGGTATCTGAAAAAAGTTTGTAAATAACATAGAAGCAGAAATATGAAAATAGGAGACAGATGAAAGCAAGTAAGCATACCTGGAAGTCATTATTAAAAAGGTTCTATCAATTCAAATGGTACAAATAAATAAAAGGAAAGAAGAGAAGAAAACGCAGATTACAATCTATATATTTCTGAACTTTTTGAGGATATCTTTACCTGCAAGGCTAGCAGCCTCTGTACCTGTCTTTTGACTCCTTCAAAACGTGTTGTCAACGGACTAAATTAGAATTTTTTGCCGCTGACGCTTACTTAATCATCCCGTGACTCACATATTCTGCAAAAATATTGGCATCCGTCGGAAACCCCCGCCGGACCAGCAAAAGAATAATACCAAAGCTTTGATGATTTTTATGGATCCAGAAAACTTGAATTTTCAGCAGATTCAAGTTCTTCATTTTTAATATGTTTTTGGTCTTAGAAATTTATATAGTAATGTCTCATGGTCTTAGTTTAATTTTTTTTTCTTTTGGACAGATTGAGGGTTTTATCTACTATATAATTAATTATAGATTACAAAGGGTCAAAAATGATAAACCAAAAGTGGTATACTCGCATATATGATTTTTCGAGTGTGTTTCTTATCTTTTTTTTTTTTCATTCTTATGAATTTATTGTTTGAATACAAGTCATAAAATAAAAACTAACCTCAGCAATAGCTTTCTCAGCAGATATGCGTGTCTTTTTCTACTCGTAACAAATTTTGTTAATCTATAGTAAACTTATATGCGTAGTATAAAACAGTTTTAAAAAAAAAAAAAAGCCTCCTAGCTCTTTCAGCTTTCTGCTCTTTTTCGCTAACTTCACAATCATATCACATTCGCACAACATAGTCCACTATACATCTAATTAATGATAAGTCCTAGTCATATCATCCAATATTTTGTAGACTGTTCCTGAACATATTTAACAACCTGTAGACAGCGTAAAAGTTACAAAGTAAAGTGTTAAGTCCAATTTTAAGGCTTTTCCCTTTAGAATAACTTAACGTGGGGTTGCACCTTTTTTTTCAAATTTGTTTTAAAATACTTCAAAGCTTTTCAATGATATGTAATTTAAAAAAGTAAAAGTATCACTTTATTAGTTTTTACTCATTGAGACTTTGAAGTTTGTATATCATCTGCTTTACAAAATATATGCTTGTGATATCTTGTTGAAGCTGTTGTGAGTTTTGCAGGGATTCATTTTCTGAAATCTTGGTTAAGCTCCTAGTTGAAATACATCTGTAAGAGACTCGCATTGTCAAATCCGTTAGTGTAATATATGAACGTCTTTTTTTTCATTTCCCCGTAAGTTTAGATACGTTTATACAAGATGTAGCTACAAGACCCAAACGCCTGACACCCTAATTTTGATTAAACATGAACCATTAACAAATTTTGCATGAAACTGGCATATTTACGTAAAATCTTTGTTCAAAATTATAAATAAAAAGTAAGAAATAGCTCTCAAATCTGTTTCAAGTTTAATTAAAAGCTCAAGGCCATCTCTTGTAATAAAACACATTTATTTCAATCACAGACTTTAAAAAAATGGTCTTTAAAACACCTATTGACAATCGCAAGCTGTTGTAAAAGTTTTTTTTAGTCGATATTAATAAATAAAAATTTGTTGATTTATTTTTTTTTTTCAATTAAAAGTCTTATGGAGGCTAATAGTTTTAATTTTGACGTCATATAATGTCTTTGTCATTATTCATGTAACTAATAATTATACTATACAATATGTAAAAGGAAGAAAAAGAACAGGGTTTTTTTTTTAATTTTAAAGAGTTTTTGAAAGTAATGCAGACTGGTCCTACGCTATTACAATTCTAAAACTTATTTCCTTTTCACAGCTGCTTGAATATGAGTTGTTGTTATTTTATGATATAAAAACACTATAACAGATAAATATTACATGTCATCATATTATAATCTTCAACAACACTCTAACCAAAAGCTTTTCAGAACTTTCTACAAAAAAAAAACTCAATATTTAAAATACTGCTTTACGTAGGATTTTGGTGCATTCAAGTCTGCGCTTGTCAATGCGATACAGCACGATGCCGTCATCTTATCTGTGGATATAAAAATGCAAGAAATCTGTGACCGGTTTGCTGTCAGAGCCATCCGAGCTATCAGCCCGCAAAACCTTGTTAGGAAACTTGCTACTTGTAGTAAGCTACCTGAAGGCGACCTTGATGAACTATTTGTGAGAATCAAACAAACGGAAGGCATTGATGATGACAAGTACTGGAGTAAGAGACTGCCTTGGAAACATCCAAAGTATGATCAAGACAAGAAATCTTGTACAGCATTGTAGAAGCTGAAAAGCACTATGCGCTGTACATCACGAGCTGAGTGGCAGAAATACTATGACAAGTTAGGTGAACTTCGACAATATACTCTTGTACTCAACGAGAGTTGTATAACAGTAAGTACCCCCGACCCACTGGAGCCATTTACGACTACTGTGCCTCGACATATCCTTAGCAAGTTATTCCAACTGCAAACAGGTCATGGTGCTCTTGGGAAGTATTTCCAAATCAGGTGTATTACTGAGAGAGATTATAACTGCGAATGTGGACAGCTGGAAACAGTTGAACACGTTCTCAAGAAGTACCCTCTGCATCCTGTGGAGCGTAGCTTCTTGAGTAAAGTTCCCCCGGAACTTGATCTAAGAATCCTGGATTCATACCAAAAAGGGTCGTGGAGTGGTAGTCAAGTTCTTTGCTGATGGTTTGCTTAATTAGAGCAGCTTGTTAAGGTTTTACTGTGTGTCAATCTCTGTTATCATTCCAGCAGGTGTTATGTATCGCAGGTTTTCATTAGCACGTGTGTTATTTCATGGAGAATTCGGCGCTATCGAATGCATGAAACACCTAAAGCGCGCTGAGAACGCTAAATTCAGTCTCATAAAAATAAATCTTTTTGAACTCCATGTCTTCTGTGTATATCTTTATTATTATTATTTTAATTATATAACTATGTGATGTAAGGACAAGAAACAGATTTTCTATCTATATGAATTAGAACACAGAATGTTCGACTATTGGAAGTCTTCGAACTTGAAAAAAAAATAGTTTTAAGACTTTATATTTATGACTTCACACTGATAAAATTAAACTTTTTGCTTTGTATCACAAAATTAATTGACCGTCTTTTACCAACAGTACCGATTATAATAAAGACAAAACATACACTTGAGATTTACCATCCATGAGAACCCATCATTACCCTTTATTAAATCAATCCAGAATCCTTATCAACGTAAGCACTTAAACAACAAAAATATACCCCCTTTTTTTTGATCTTTTCAGTTGAACTGAAATACAGTACTTTCGGCTTAAAAAAAAAAAAAAACGTCAAATCTTTTACTATTCTTATCTCTACGCTCTACTACCTACAGCATATTTGGTTTTCAGGCTTTTTTTTTGTTTTCAATTGCATTTATATACCTGTGCCTCAATAAATACAAAAAAGTTTTTTTTTTCCTCAGAAAAAAGAAATGGAAGTGCTGTTTGGAGAATTTTCGTGTTTTTGGGTTCGTAAATATTTTTTTTTAAATAATAAAAATTTAAGCAGTAGCACGACGTCTGTCTCTCTCCTCAGCAATGGTGAGCTTGATACCCTTGCCCTTGGGAAGAGAGATCAAAGGCTTGTTGCCCTCACCAAGAACAAAAACATTGGAAAGACGGGTGACGAAGGTGTTGTCGAGAGAGTCCTTGATGTGGACAATGTCAAAACCACCCTCGTGACGCTCACGGTGAACAATAACACCAACACGTCCCAAGTTACGACCACCAGTAGCCATAACGACGTTACCGTTGTCAAACTTAACGAAAGACTCAATCTTGCCAGTGGCAAGGTTGATCTTGACAGTGTCGTTAACCTTGATAGCGGGGTCGGGGTAACGGATGGTGCGACCATCGTGGGTAACAACGTAAGGAACACCCTTCTTGCCGAGCTGGACACGCTTGACCTTGCCGAGCTTGTACTGAGCCTCCTCAGCAGTGATTCTGTGGACAGCGAAGCGACCCTTGATGTCGTAGACAAGACGGAAGTTCTCGCCGGTCTTCTCAAGAGAGATGACATCCATGAAACCAGTGGGGTAGGTGGTGTCGGTTCTGACCTTGTTGTCAACCTTAACAAGTCTCTGCATGAGGATAGACTTGACCTCACGGCCGTTGAGAGCGTACTTCAAACGGTTTCTGAGGAAGATAATCAGAGGAAGAGACTCTCTAAGCTTGTGGGGACCAGGGGAGGGTCTGGGGGCGTAAGTGCCCGAAAGCTTGTCGAGCATCCAGTGAGAAGGAGCTGCCAAACGCTTCAAATGCTTCTTACTACAAAGATTAAATCTGTTAGTCTACCACGAACTTTCATAATTATATGCAAGAAAATAGTGTAGATTTGCGTGCAATGAATTTGTTGTTTAAAAAATTTCGAACTAATTTAAGATCAAAGAGTTTGTTTTAGAACTTTGAGTTAACTAGAAATAAAGTAGAGTGAAAGTATCGCTTTAAAATCATATCAGTCCCGACTTGAAAAAAATAGAAAAAAAAAGAAAAATTCGTTGACGAGTTTGTATCCCAATAACTTGATCCCATGAGCCGTTATAATTCAAAATCGTTCTCAACAATAGCACTTCCTCCACAAATATCCAAGTCAAAATAGAAAAATAAAACAAAATCATCGCACACAAATAACCTATCGTTGTAAATGAGAGGGGAATACTAACGGTCCTCTAGCCATTTTGATTGCCTTGATATATGTTGTACTTCGTCAAAGAGAGGTTCAAAATAATCCTAAAGTGAAAAGGAAGGAAAAATCCCCAAAAAAAAAAATCTATGTGGGAGATTTTTCCATTCCCAAAAATTTTGATACAGCCTGAGATTTACTGAAGAATAGTAAATTTCAGATTCATCAAATTTCTACTATTTTTGCTTAGTCATTTTAGGGTAAGGGTGTATTTTAAAAAGGAAAACAAATAACGTTTGTTAAAAAAAGTAGTCACAATTAACCCTAATAAAAACTAGGGTTGTGTGTTAATGCTTAGTAATGAAACGTTTAATTTCACTCAACTTATCAACGGTGTTTGTGTTTTTAGTCAGATATCCAGCATTGGAGATCATAATATGTGTAGTTGTCATTCTCGAGTCGTTGGTATTGGCAATAGTGGTGTTAAGGAGAAGAGAGACGGAAAACTGATGGTATAATGTGAACTGACATTTTTGTTTTGAACCGTTTGGGAATCACAAATTTCTCATTCTGCAAGTTAAAATCAAAAGCAGTTTAAAAGTTAGTGGTACTATGTATAAAATAAATACACTGTTATAGCTGGTGGAAACCATCTTTAGTACATGTTTGTTACCGTGGTTCTAGGGTCAAAATTAAGTGACATGATTGTTTTGTGACTATGTACTTTTCAGCTACATCTTAATGTTTTTTTTTTTTTTTTTTTACTTTTAAAAAATATCGCTGCTAAAAACTTGGAGACACATAAGTGACCTGACTTTAATTATTTTGCCAAATATTTTTAATCATCTGAAGTTAATATATTTCTAAAGTTCGTAATCATTACATCGTAGATCTAGCTACGGAATTATATATAAAAAAATTATTTAGGGGTTACACATGTAAATGGTAAGGAAAATAAATAAGCTCATCACAATTCATGGCTTAGTAGTCATGCACTAAGAAAAGTATGGGGAAAAAAAATATAAAAAAAAATGCATCGTTATTGTCATGTTGCAGTTCGGCATCTAAGTCATGGCCAGGCCAGCCACCATGTCCTTTACAAGTAGTCGGTTGTCTCTTTTTTGGAGACAGCCTGTAACTATTTGCTTGGCTGATTCCCAATCACTCGACAAGTTACCTCTATGTTTGCACCAAAACCACTCAATTTTGACAATCAGGCTGACAGTTTTGCGATTGCATCGGGGCTTAAAAGGAAGGCTGCCTTCCATCAAAGCATAGAGAAGAACGCCGAGAGCCCAGGAATCGGTCTGGCGACCATCGTAAGGCTGACCCATCAACAATTCTGGAGGAACATAGTCCATAGAGCCGCACCTGGCGCTAAGTAAAGGTGAGTCGGGATTAAATTTAGCAGATAGTCCTAGATCAGACAACACAACTAGTGGTGTAGGATGGTTCTGGACATCTGTCAATGCAAAAAGGGTATCAGGGGTTATTGTCAAAAGCACATTCTCCAATTTAATGTCTCTGTGCGTAACGTTATTATCATGCAGATAAGACACGGCATTAGATATATCACTAAAAATTCTGGTCGCAATTGCTGGCGTAATAAGAGCGTGGTGGTTTGCAACCAGTTCAAAAAGATCGCCTCCTTCGTAGTATGGTAAAACTATTAGAGGAGAGCTCTCATTAAAAGCTATCATATGAATAAGAGATGGGTGTCTCAAGTTCTAAAAATGAGATTGTTAATATATTTTTTTGATGTCACATTATTAATTATTTTCATATTTACCTTGAGGATGTTGATTTCATGTAGTAAACTAGCCGTGGCAATCTCTATTCCATGGGGATTGTTGGTGTCAACCATTTTAATTACAACTTTTTCGCCAGTGTAAATGTTTTCTGCAAAAACAACTTTGCTGAACGCTCCGCGTCCAAGTATTTTAAGTTCATAATAGAAACTTGGAACCTTATCCAAATTGTATGCGGTATGAATTGGACGTCTTGGAACTGATATCTGATCTGCTATTTCATAAGATTTTAAAAATGAATACGAGCCCTGCCCGTCCATATTTGATGCTGCCGTTATCGCGTCTTCCATCGAAAAAAGTATTGAAATAAATTTTTTTTAAAAAGCCTTTTTTTTTAATCTTAAGTGTAATTATTGAGAAACTGAACGGTACTGTAAAAATTCGTTTTTTTTTTATTAGTTCAAAGAGTGAATTTTCTACAGAACGAAAATTCTTGCCCCTCGTGTGGGAATTTCGCGATTTTTATATCAACAGTCAAACAGAAAAAATAAATAATTAAAATGACCAAGTAATGATCCTTTATAAAAACAATTATCAACTTGTTGGTGGCAATTGACGGTCATTATTAATACAGTCTGAACCATAAGCACGATGTTGGGTTGTTTCGAGCTTTGTTAAATGACCTGGTGATCCTTTGTCAAATCTTATATGGAACGCAAAAGAACCGTGTTGGTTTAGACTTGTATTCTCTGTAAATTTCAAACAAAATAAATGATTCAGACACAAATAAGTCTTACAAAAATTAAGAACCGAAGCCACTGGGATTGATAAACCGAGTTATTCAAAGCCTTTTTTTTTTTGTCATCTTAGCAAGCTAAGTTGTAGTATGAAATAGACAGAGCGCATATTTCTTTCTTCGTTGACCTTTTTTTTTTTTTATCCTTTAAAAATCCTCATCGCGCATCACAGTTGACCGCGATCTTGATCTTGTGATTTAGCTTACATGTGGGGATATGAGCCAATTGGTATCAATCCTCCGACGCCTCCACATATGTTTATTTTTTGATGAAAATCGAAACTGAGCCTTATTGTCCTACTTGGGCAGTTTTACAATGGTAGCCTAAAAAAAAAAATAAAGAAAAAAAAGAAAACCACATCAAATCAATTCGAACAAGCGTTAATAAAAACCATTTTCTAGAAGATGCGGTGCAAATAAAAGGCTTGAAATATATTTATCGCTTTGTTCTTAACTCTCAAGTCTCTTCTTTACGAAATAATTACTTTTGAAAAAGCTCAACTTCATTACTATTATCATATTTTATATTATCACAACACGCTACAAAGTGTATTTAATAAATCTGAAGAAGAAAAAGCTAACTTTTAAGCATTGTAATATATCTATTTTTATTTGAAAAAATTTGTTTCTCCAGCATGAAAAGCTTATTAAAAAGACAATTATAACCAGTAAAATCAGAGAGCCATCACACAAAGTAAGGTCTCTGCTTTAAAATAAAGTTTACCCAGCAAACAGTGACTGAGATTTGACAACTTTAGCTGTTAAGCCAAAGTAAATCCTCGATGTACCTCATATTTTTTTAGCCCGATTGAAAAAAAATCACTAAGCTTTTTCAAAAAAAATGAATCTTGTGGCTTATGCAAATTTTTGATCTTTTCTAACTTCTATATTTATGGATGATCGGACCAGTTTAACTTGCAAGTGAAGTTAGATAGATAGAAAATCTGGTTAATGTCCTTACATCACATGGTTACATAATTACAATAATAATAACAAAGTTATACAAAGAAGACATGGAATTCACAAAACATTTGTCTCTATAAGACTTTAAAATTAGAGTTCTCAGCGCGCTTTAGGTGTTTCAGACATTCGATTGCAAGTAAAGCTTTTTTTTTTTGGGATAAAATTACGAAGGTTCAACTGAAACCTGCATAAATCATCAATTCTTAAAAGCAAGTAAACAGGAAATTCAAGTTTTTATTCATAGACTATTAAAAAAGTGTAGAAAACAAGGTTATCATTCTATAATTTACGATACTTTATCAATTATAGACATTGATACAAACTCTAGACAATGATATACTTACTGTTTTGTCTGTGTACATGATACACTTTGCTTATTAAAAGCCTTTTTGTCAATAGGTAGAGCACATCGTATGGAAGAAAAATCCCAACCATATTTGTGATTTCAAGATTTTGTTTTTTCCTACTTGTCTCAAAAATCAAAAGTAAGAAATCAAAATGGCTACCATTGTCACCAAGACAAAATAAAGTGTTTGTTAAAGTTCCCTTGCGTTAAATGTTAATAAAGATTGACAAAAAAACAAACATAAATATCTGACATTTTTTTTGTTTTAGATATTGTCTCTATGGTAATTCATCCTGTGTAATAAATTTGTATATATTGTTTTGTTGGTTTTGCTTTATCCAATGATAGATGAGACACCAAAACATGTAAGAACTTTTCGATCCGAAACATTTAATAAATTCCGAGCTTTTTTTTATTTTATTTTTTTTATTTTTTAAATATTTGCAATAAACAATATTCGACCTGAGCAACACGGCGAAATAAGAGGACTCAAGCATTATTAAGATACAAAAAAATCTTTTTTTAACAGACAAATATTGTAAAAATTAAAAAAAAGTACGTGTTAAACTCAGCATCAAAATGATAAAAAAAGTCACCAAAAAACATTTTTTTTTTATCAAAAAGATCTAGGAACTACTAAATTAAATTAACAGATAACGGGTTCATGCTGGATGTGTTTTTCAGTGACTCGCAATAAAATTTTTTTTTTTCCGGCACACATTTCTTATAAAATATGAGATTCAATTAACTACCTTTATTAATATAATTCATCATAAATTTATCATTATAAATAAAAAAAGAAAATCTTGACTTTGAAAATTTGACATTCTTTTTATATGTTTTTTCGAATCTTTTTTATTTGTTTTTTTGATTCAAAGGAAATAAATTTTTTTTTCAAACCCTAATTGTTGCAGGCCAAGTGCGGCTTTCTACTGAAAACGGAAAAACTTCAGACTAAGCTTGGGAGAGAAAAAAAAAAGCCCTCAGAAAATATATTTAATGGACATTTTAGTCAAGAGTTGACCTATCTCGGAAGCTTTGAAAACGGATAGAAAATGGAAAATCCAATTTTATTTTCAGCTCGGATAGAAGATGTACAGATATTGTCAACTCCAGCTACCGACATCAGATTACTATATAAAGGGCGATTGCTAACGACTTGATATTTTTCAGCCTTTTATCTGCTTTAATAAAAGTTATGCTTTCCATGATTTTATGTACTGGACCTATAATAGAAATAGTTATATAACATACTCGTTTCTTTTTTAACATTTCCTTTTTTTTTCTCTTCCTTTTCTCCATATATACAGACATACATCCCTAGAATATATCGCCATAATGTCTTCCTCTCCTCTACTTGAAAACGAGTCATCAGAGAGTGCCATCAAACACAACTCCTGGGCATACGCCATTGCTGACGAGATTGGCTTGGTCTCTCTTTTCAACTCTTCCTGGGATGTTCATCTTCTTATTTTCATGCGATTTGCGCGTCTGTTTGCGTTTGGCCAAGCTTCAATTTTTCTAACTCTATTCTTCAAGGAACAAGGTATCGACGAGTCTAAAACTGGGTTTTTTATGAGTGCCACGCTAATTGGTGATGTTTTAATATCGTACTTTTTGACTCTCTATGCCGACAGAATCGGTCATAAAAAAACACTATGCTTTGGCGCCATAATGATGAGTTTCTCTGGAATTGTTTTCTCACTTTCTGGAAACTTTTATATTTTGCTCTTTGCCGCTGTTGTTGGTGTAATTTCTCCCAGTGGTAACGAGATTGGCCCCTTTCGTGCAATTGAAGAGTCAACACTTGCTCATCTTGTTCCTCTTGACCACCGCCCTGATATTTACGCATGGTACGCAGTCATCGGAGCCCTCGGCGCCAGTTTTGGTTCTATGATTGGTGGCTACACCGTTGAACTTGCCCATGACAAATATGGCTTTACTCTGCTTGAGTCATACAAACTTGTTTTTGTTGTTTACTCGATCGTTGGTTTCATCAAGCTTATTGCTACCTTACTTCTTACTAAACGCGCTGAAGCCGATATTGAGGATAGAAAGGCCGCTACTGTTACTGAGGCATCTCCTCTCCTACAAGAACCTAACACTGAAATTTCAGAACCTGCCAAACCCAAGCAATCTAGAATTGTTTATCTGCTTCATAAAGTTCTTCCTGAGCTTTCTCATGAGTCTCGTGGTATTGTTATTCAGCTTTCCATTTTATTTGCTTTGGATTCCTTTGCATCTTCACTAAACACTGTCAGTTGGCTTTCATACTACGTCTCACAGAAATTTCATCTCAAACAGGGCGTCCTTGGGTCCGTTTTCTTTACTACTGGACTTATTTCTTCTTTTGCATCTCTTGGTGGTTCTTCTATTTCAAAGCGTTTAGGCCCTCTTCTCACCATGGTGGTGACACACCTACCATCTAGTATTATTCTTTCACTTATACCCATCCCTCGCTCTTTTCACACAACCATGACTTTACTAATAATTCGCTCATGTACTCAATCAATGGACGTTGCTCCTCGCCAGGCATTTTTATCAATGGTAGTGCTTAAACGAGAGCGTACTGCTGTCATGGGTTGGATTAATATTGTCAAGACCCTTGCACAGGTCAGCGGCCCTTCAATGGCTGGTCCGTTGACCAAAATTGACAAACAATGGATCTGTTTTTTTATCGGTGGTTTACTGAAGGTTTCTTATGATCTGGGAATTTTGGGCACTTTTCTCAAAATAAAATACGATAGAGAGCACGACTAGGTATCTCCCGTATAGATTTAGAGCACCAGATAAAAAAAAAAAAAAAAATACAATTTATGTATATTGTAATCACTACATTTGATTTCTTTTCCACGTAGAAATTCAAAAATAACCATAAAAAAGTGCATATTCTTTTTAAATCTTGTTGAAAACCTTGGCGAAAAAAAAATGCTTATTGTCCTTTGTCAAATTGGCACATAAAATGATAATCAAGGTATCCAAAAAGGATATTAAACACACAATCTATCTATATATCTATTTTTGGTTTTACATCACGCAAAGCTTCAGCTCTTCTCAATTTCTAGTTCTCTTTCATCGCTTTCGCTGCTTGAGTTGGAGCACTTTCTACTAGTAGTAAGCTACTAGAAGGCAGCCATTGCCGTTTCATTTTTAAATAAATAAAAAAACCTGTTTATTATCTTTACATTGCATAGTTACCTAGATAAAACAATAACAAAGATATACCAAGAATACCTTGACTTCCTTGACTTCAAATACATTTATCTCTATGAGACTTTATAATAAGCATTCTCAGCACGTTTCAGGTGATTCTGAGATTTGATGGCGCCGAATTCTTTATGAAATATTACATGTGCTAAAGAAAACTTGAGATACATAACACTTGGTAGATTGATAATAGATATTAACACACAGTGAACCCTTAACAATCTACTCTAATCAAGCAAACCATCAGCAAAATACGGAAAGTTATGTAGTATTTATAGACAAAATTGAAAAGTAAAAATAATAAAAATAAAACAGAAAAATAAGAAAAACAAAATAAAAATAAAAAATAAAAAATAACAAAAACAAAATAAAATAGAAAAATAATAAAAATAAGAAAATAGAAATCAATAAGACAAGAGACAGAGCCGGCATGCCAAGAGGCGCCGTAGTAATTGGACCGGCGTGGGAGTCAGAGAAAGGATTGATAATTTTGGAATCGAAATGCATATTTCCGGAGACGAGGTTTAAAAAACAAACAGATCTAATTCATAAAAAGGTCTGATTGCTTGAACACTTATGTAAGCAATTAGACCCGTTTAGCAATCAGACCTGTTTAGCAATTAGACCCGCTTAGCAACTAGTCCTGTTTAGCAATTAGATCTGTTTATCACTTGAACCTAGTTTTCAGAAATATGCACCTCGGTTCCATAATTATCAATCCGTTCTCTGACTCCCACGCTGGTCTAATTACGACAGCGCCCCTTGACACGCCGGTCCTTTTGTTCCAACCACGACGGCGCCTCTTGACATACCGGCTCTTGCTCTTGTCTTGTTGATATCTATTTTTATTTCTATTATTAGATAGATAGAAAATCTGTTTATTGTCCTTACATCACATAGTTACATAATTAAATAAAATAACACAGATATACAAAGAAGACATGGAATTCAAAAACATTTGTCTCTATGAGACTTTAAAATTAGCGTTCTCAGCGCGCTTTAGGTGTTTCAGGCATTCGATGGCGCCGAATTCTCCATGAAATAATACATGTGATAAGGGAAACCTGGGATACATAACACCTGCTGGAATGATAACAGAGATTGACACACAGTAAAACCTTAACAAGCTGCTCTAATCAAGCAAACCATCAGCAAAGAAGTTGCGGTAATGAGTTCAAGAACTTGACTACCGCTCCAAGACCCTTCTTGGTATCAAGCAGGACTCTTAGATCAAGTTCCGGGGAAACTTTACTTAAGAAGCTACGCTCCACAGGATGTAGAGGGCACTCCTTAAGAAC
>QVTG01000026.1:0-40935 GCA_013305925.1 Geotrichum reessii | reverse complement strand
AAATAACACAGATATACAAAGAAGACATGGAATTCAAAAACATTTGTCTCTATGAGACTTTAAAATTAGCGTTCTCACCGCGCTTTAGGTGTTTCAGGCATTCGATGGCGCCGAATTCTCCATGAGATAACACATGTGCTAAGGGAAACCTGGGTATTTCTATTATTTTTTATTTCATTTTGTTTTTGTTATTTTTTATTTTTATTTTGTTTTTCTTATTTTTCTGTTTTATTTTTATTATTTTTACTTTTGAATTTTGCCTATAAATACTACATAATCTTCCGTACTTTGAATAAAGAAAACCAGGCTTTTCGCACTTGATAATTCTATAGTTACCTTTCTCTCTTTTTTGTTAGTTTCTTTTACTTTATTTTATTTCTTTATCTTCTGATATCTTATTAAGCGTCACTTCTGGGTTGGTTATTAGTATAGCAGTATACTAACCTTGGGGTGTTGCCTTGCATGAACAATTAAAAAGTGTTACAGTGGCCGAGTGGTTAAGGCGATGCCCTGCTATCTATCAGCAGTTTAGGCATTGGGTTTTACCTGCGCAGGTTCGAATCCTGTCTGTGACGCACTTTTTTGACAACTAAATTTCATTTTTTTAAGATAATTTGATTTTTAAATATATTTTTAAATGTCATATGTTGAATAGATGAAAAAAAAAAAAAAAAAAAAAATCTTTTTTTGTTGTTTCTAAATGTCTTGGATAGCTTTTATTTTGTAGATTTTAGCTGGTACAGAAACACAATTAAATTACTGCTACTCGGGTATGCTGAACTTGGTTATTTTCAAGACCTTGATCCTGGTTTTGACTTTTACAACATCGGTACCTTTACCCACTACTAAACTGTCGTAACTCCAAACGTCAAAACAGAGTAATCATCTTGATTCAGAATAAAAAATTAATTATTCAAATGCTTTTTTTTTTTATAAAATATAGATATTCTTTTTAATATCTTTTATCTTTCAAATAAACATAATTCTTTAAGAAAAATTGGGACGTAACAAAAAAAAAAAACTTACACACATTTCAACAATCTAGTGTCATTCTGTTTAATCTTTTGCTTCTACTTGGAACGGCACATTAAAAGCTGGTGGTTCAAGACTATTTTCATTTTGTCGCTTTGGTTCAGCTGGCGTCGTGGGTCTATTGTTGATAATCAGCACAAAATTTAGATCCATCAAATGTCAGCTACATCGTCAGCGGAATCTCAGTTATCAATAACTGAGCTATACCAGTGAGTTTTTTTTTTTAATAGCACATAAGTTTAAAAAAACACTAATTATCAGATTTAATTCTAATTTTTATAAAGACCAAAAAAATTATGAAATCAACTCCGTTTCATTGCAACAAAATATTCATTGTCGCAGATTGTCAGTGACGAATATTTGGAAACCAGAAAATGGGGATGAGATTATACCACAACAATGTGAAAACTTGAACTTGTCTCCAAAAAGGTCATCTGAGTTTTTAGATTTATGTGATGGCATAGAACTTTCTAGCTCATCTTCATCAGTGTACTCTGACACTGACTCAGAGTCAGACATCTACAGCATTAGCTACGATAATGAAAACCATGAAGAAGAGGACATGAGGGAAGATGACATATACAACTTTCCTATATCATGCACCAGCTCTCGGCCGCTAAAGTCTATTTTAAAAGAGTCGCGTCAATGTTTCTCGGGCAGTGCCTCAAGCTTGACCCCAGACATGCAAACACCTCAAAGTTCCAACAAACGACTCGCATTTTTGACAACGTTAGAAGCAATTCCACGAGAAAAAGAAATACTGGCAATGAAACGCTTAGTAATGATGATTAACGCTAACTTTACAAGTCCAAAAAAACTTTATCCTTTATTGATTACATTTAGCAGAATTATTCAAGATGTTTGTTGTCGGGCTAACTACTGGTCATGGGCACCCAGCTTTATGATGTTTCTTACACTTTTCATCAACGAAAAAATTTCAAATGCTATAAACTATAAGATTTCCAGGTATGCAATGTACCTTTTCAGTTTTTTTTGCTGCTCTATTTGCAAGTATGATCCGGAACGTAAGTCGCCGCCCTACAACCACTTTGTTTATGTCTTCATTCCACGGCTTTTAAATGCTATTGGCAAGTGGTCCAACGATGAAATTGACCCTTCTCTAATGACATTAAGTTATGTATTTTACAAGGTTCCTGTTGGCAAGGAAACCATCGAAGCTGTTATTGCTATACGAGAAAAGGGTGCGGCTGACTTTTATTCTGACAAACAAGAAGATCTCCGATACCAGCGTGCACTCTGGCTATGTGCCATCTCGTATCAACTAATTCTAAATATAAAGCAAGGCAAAAATGTGGTTACAAACAAAGCCAACTTTTTGATTTGTTATGAGGAGGTTATACAGTCTCATAATTTTGAGAAAAGCCACAATGTTACCACAATATACGAACAGTATTTTGACGTCAAGTCACAAGAGTAAGTATTATTCAACAACAAAAAAATTTTTTTTTTCTTATTTTTTTTTTGAATGAATATAAATGTATTGTGCTAACAAATTTAATAACAGTTACCAATATTTGTTAAAGACGGATGATTTTCCTTATAAAGAAAATATTACAAAGTTTCCGCAGATGATTGTGACTTACTTGAATCAGATCACCAAAGACTCCGACTTAGAGCAGTCCAAAAGGGTTGTTGCAAAAATAAAGGGCATGTTCAGGTCAGGGAAAAAAAGTCCCGTTTAGAAAACTTCAAAAAAAAAAAAACCAATGGTGTATAAGAGGAAATTGAAAAGTTGGTATTAACTTGTCAGCTAGAAATAGTTGAACACATTCCATACTTGTAATATTATTACTGCGTCAAAACTCTAGCCACTAGTAGAAAATGAATCATTTAAGGTCATGACACTAAACAAGTTAAAAAAAAAATTCAACAAAATTTTGATTTACCATACGAGTGATGGCACAAAAAAAAATACTTTTGTTGTTGTTAATAGTATACAGTTATCACGGTAGATTTACTCTCCATGATTTTGCTCTTGGTCAAACAGGTAACAGATTTCAGACTACTTTTATTTGTTATTTGAGCACTCTTGCTGATATTTAGAATCAAAAATAATACTATTATTTAACCTAATGTATAAACGTATGTATTTAGATCAACGCCTAGGACGCCGCTGACTAACTATCAATACCAAGATCAATCATATTTTCCTTAGGATTGAAATGAACAGATACCAACACTAGATCACAAAGATCATGTCCATAAATTCCATACTTTCCGTCAGTAGCATTTCTATTAAGCATTCCTGGCAAGTAGCCAGGCTTGACCGTGGTGGTCTCAGCCTCAACCTGATAAATCTCCTGGTAAATCTCGAGCACCCGGTCAATAATCTCGCCAGCAGTCAGATCGCCAGAGTAACAAGAGCCTTCTTTACGGAGGGGGAAATAAAATTCATCTTCAAGCGGATAATCAATGAGAATTTGTGTCTTTTCTGTGATTTGATTTGACTTTAAAACTATTTCGTTGCGTCGGGGGAAAATTTTGGCGTCTCCTGGTCTGTGAAGACACTGAACAGGTTTTAAGATGTAATCAACACTTTGAGAAAGGCTCATTATTTTGTAGAAGTTGAGAAGACAATAATAATAAAAAGAAAAGAAAAAAAAAGATATCAAAGAAAATATATTGTTATTATTTTGTGATCAATTCAAACAGGTTTTAAAAGGTCCGAAGTGCCAGCTTTTAAAGACTTTTCAATTAACGGGTTAACGAAATGTATCAAAAACAAAACAAAACAAAGCCTATTCACATTATTATCTTTGACAATTTCAAGTTCCTTTTTTTCTTTTTTATGAAAATAATAATAATAATAATAATAATAATATAATTAAATAATAATAATAATAATAATAATAAAACTATTGGAATCAACATGTGGGGCACAAAAAAATAAATGTTTGATACTACTGATCATAGTACACATTGGCGTGTACAGTTTGAATTTCAGAAAGGTTTACAAAAGCACAATAGTCAAGGTAGGTCGATAAATGAAGTTATTTGATTAAGACCTCCATATATATACAAGCTTAAAACGAATAGAAACCACAAATTTCGAGACGTTTGCAAACATCTAGATTTAAACTGTTGATCAATTTCACTCCATAAAAAGCTGTGGTTTTCAATGTGAACAATATTGCTTATAAAAGAAGAAAAAAAAAACATGAATCAATATGTCAATAAAGTCTTATAGTGATAAATGTTTTTGAATTCCATGTGTTCTTTGTATATCTTTGTTATTATTATTGTAATTATGTAACTATGTGATGTAAGAACAATAAACAGATTTTCTATCTAGATATATTAATACAAACTCAAGTCTTCTAACACATAAAATTGAAGACCGAAAACCTTTTGCTTTTTTTTTTTTTATTTGGCATCACAGAGAGCACAACAGATTTCAACAATTGACTGACTAACCATTTAAAAGCATTTTAATCGCGTTATTACTTCAGACATTGATGTTTATATAGTATCTACTCGGTACCGAATACTCGGAATACCAATGCCAAATTGAATAATCTACAAGCTAACAGGGATTATTATTGACAAAAAAAAATTTTTTTTTTTCTTTTCCCTATAGAATAGCAAAAACCTAGAATCTGTGTGATTTCAATCCTTTTACTATAGAAACCAATACAATAATATCTACTTGCATTTTTCACTCGTCAGCTCAACTACAGTAACGGTGGATTCTATTCAAAAAAAAAAAAAAGAATCCGAGTCGACCTTATTTACTTCAAAATTTTGTGTATCTGATCAAAAAAAAAAAAAAAAAAAAAAAATCGAATATTTCAACTGCTTCTACATGTCTTTGTATAGTCGCAGATCAGCTACATCATTTCACTTTATTTATTTTTTGTTAATCTGTAACATGGTTTACACCCATTCAAATTTATAGCATATCGAAAATTTCATTTACTTTTAAGCAGGCATTTGATTTAAACGTAATATTGTAAGCCAAAAAAAAATACAACCCAGTCCGGTTGAAGATTGATGTAACCTGATAATTTTTTTTTTAATTTGTCCTAATAACAAACAAAGCTATGTACATGAAAATAGGCTTCACAAGCCCCCTCCGTTACCCGGGTTCTTCTCACTAAGTAGAAGACGATCCATCCTGCGAGAACGGTGATTCTGTCGGTGTCACCACCGCCGCCGTGTCCTGTAATTCCAGTTCTCGTCTTTGCCGTTCTTCAATCTGCCTCTGGTATTCTTCGCGCTGTTGCAGTCGCAGCTTTGCCTCGGGCTTGAGCTCGAGTTTAGACAGCGGTTGAACACGCATCCGCAGTGGCGTTCTTATCGGGCGGCCGTTTTCATCGTACTCAATTTTTTTCTCTTCGTATTTGATCTAAGGATCAAAAAAAAAAAAAAAAAAAAATAGCAGGTCGTTAGCCCAAAAGCTCAAAACAGGACCGTCTTATAACTTACAAGTTGATAGTCAGACATGAGATAAAACACGCCGACGGCGCTTAGACTGAAACCAAAGATACCAGCAAATACTCTTCCTCTGGGTGTCGCCATTATTCTTTTATTTGTGTTTAATGAACTTTGTTGTTCCGGAAAGTCCGAGTTTCAACGAGCAGAAAGTTGGAAAATTCGAATTTTTTTTTAGTTTTTTTTTTTTTTATTATTTTTGTTCATTTTTAAAGTCACATGATATAGTCTCGATCTTTGCCATTTCTACACTCGGTGACTGATAAATTTCAAGATTTAAACAACCTGCTCACCAGATCTTTTAACCTTCTTTTTTCTTTCTTCTTTTTTTTTTTTTTTTTTTTAATTCATAGATTGCTTTCATGTTAAATCTTTTGAGACCTCTCAGAAACACTACTTTACATATTTCTCGCCAATTTTCAACTTCTAAAATTATGTCTACTGAACCCCACAAAGACGACGCCGTTATTTGTATGTATCTTCTTTTTTTTTTGTTCGCATGGCTAGACCTTTGGCGCTTAAATCTAACTTTTTTTTTTTTTTTTCGTTTCTTTTTTTATAGTTGCCCCCGAGACCTACCAGTATGGCAAGGGCACCTTGAACAGAGCTGATTTGTCTGAACAGCCTCTTGATCAATTTCAAAAGTGGTTCAACCAAGCCAAGAATGAGGGCGTACCACTTCCCGAGGCCGTTAATCTTGCGACTGCCGAGCTGCCCAGCGGCCGTGTTTCTTCTCGGACCGTGCTTTTCAAGGAGTTAGACACTGATGGATCCTTGGTTGTCTATTCCAATTGGAGCACATCTAAAAAAGCCAAGGACATTAGATCCAATCCACACGCGGCTATCACGTTTTTCTGGCCCAGCCTGGAGCGCCAGGTGCGCGTTGAGGGCGTTACTGAGTTTCTGACGACCGAGGAGTCGCAAATCTACTTTGATACCAGACCACGCGAATCCCGTATTGGTGCTTGGGCCTCGCCGCAGTCACAGGTCATCAAGTCAAGAGAAGAGCTTGATACGCTGTATGAGCAACAATTGGAGCGCTTTGAGGGTCAGGACCAAATCCCATGCCCTCCCTTCTGGGGTGGTTTAAGAATCAAGCCTCTTGAATGGGAATTCTGGCAAGGCCGCCCCGGTAGAGTCCACGATAGATTCACCTACACTAGAGACAATGTGAACGTTGAGGAATGGGCCGTTAACAGAATTGCTTCTTAAAAAAAAAAAGAAGCAACAGGACTTTAGATTAATCTATATTTTTAGCCATTGATTTGTATCTATAATATTTAGAACTTATATACGTATATATTTACTTTGAGAATTTAACGACATTCCTTTTAATGATTAAAAAATCCGTGTTAATTTTTTTTTTCACATTAATTTTTCTAGCGACGCAAGTACACGTGTGACCTGGTTTTTGAGACCTTTTCCCCAAGACTCAGAAAGACTGTCCTTAAACACAACAAGACCTCTTCGTGTCTGTTCCTGTTCATCTGACGTGAATTCATGTCCACCTGTAACTGTGATAAGCAATCCAACAACTAAGCTTTGGTAGCCTTGACAATGGAATGCGTGACCCTGGGTGGGCTCAGATTGGGCCTGGCGGGCGTGAATAAACTTTTTAAGTGAGGTGAGTGTTTCTTTTTCAAGGAGTGACTCACAGACTTGCTCGCTTTCGCACAAATTGATCAACAATCCCCAGGAAAATAACTCGAGATTCTTCTGATGCGTCAAAACTGCTGCTGCTGCTGCTGCTGCTGCTGAAGAAGAAGAAGAGTCATTGATTTTTACTAGCAGATCCACCAGTTGTTTTGCAATCACTGGGTCATAAATTTTAGAAAATAGCTTACCTATCCGCGAGTACTTGTCATTAGAAACCTGATGATACTCGTGGTTAGTGGTCAGGAGAATGAAAAACTTGAGCACAGATACAAAAAAGGAATTCACCAATTCGCTCTTTGTTGTTCCCCAGTTGTTGACTACAACCTCAGAAAACTGGAGCAAATTCAGGAGGTAATTTTTGTGAGGGTCGCGCAGCTCGGCTACAGAGACAATGACTGAACTGGGTCCAGGTGAGGAAATCATAAACTCAAACTGAGCTGTAAGAAGATGTAGCAAATGCAGATTGCTCCGGCGTGTCTCTAAGTCGTATTCATCGACGTCTTTTTCGTTTTCATCAATAAGACCCTGTATCTTGAAGATCGGTAATAAAGTCTCTTCTAGAGTCTCTCCAAAAACAAAAAACGGCTCAATGGCCGACTTTTGAGTTGTTAACTGCATAATCAGCATTGAATCGACTTTATCATCTAATCCGCGTAGCGATGCAAATGCGGACAATGCGATTAATGATCGGGAAAATGTAACGTCAGACTTAGCCGATGACAGATCTTTGTTTTCCTCATACTGAAGAAACTTTATTCGCATCTTGTTTAAACTCTCTAAAAATAGCTGTTGAAACATCTTTGATGTTCCTGTCGACTTACGCTTAACCACAAGAGTGATATCGTCGTTATCTGGTAACATTCTGAGTAACAGTGGCACAATTCCATGGGATTGTATTAAAGAAGCAGCGAGACCAATGTTTTTGTCACCATACATCATGCTACATACTGCAAGGCCAACCAAAAACGTAGTTATTGGGTCTGTTTCGTCCTTCACAAGCTGAAAAAGCTCGCCCGGCAAGCTAGAGACTTTAAAGTCCGCCACAAAGTCCTTATCTGTGCATTTTTCGGCCAGCTCCAACAAGCTTGACCTTTTACTAGATATTCCATTAGACAAGCCGTCAAGAATATACTGAACCTCATCTTGAAAGCGCGTGTTGGTGCCTGATGTTCGCAAATGATGAACTGTTTTTAGACTCCCTCCAGTATCGTCTATCTCTGATTCTTCTTCATACTCTTCTTCTTCTTCATCCTTGGCCAAACCAAGTTGGTCCAAAATATCCAACCCACTGTTGTCGGCTTTATTCTGTCCTGGTAGCTCAGCACTAAGATAGCTCCGCTCAAAACCATAAGTTTTTCTAAAACTGAAGGCTGGTCTCGCCGTTTTCCATTTTTTCAAGTTTCCAGAATCATCATTTTCAATTTGTGAATTTTCATCATGTTGTTCTGACATTGACTCTAGCATAGTATTAATATCAGGGTTAGCATCAGCCTGTGTATCCACATCGTTCTCACTGTCGCTATTGTCAATCCTAATACTGAGCTGGGAAAAAAGCTTCGGCTTTTTGATAACCGGAAGAGAATCTTCCAAAAAACTCCATGCGTCTTTTTCAGCCTGTGACACTTCATGAACATTTAAACTAGTTTCTGGAGTTACCCTAGATATCACGCTGGCCACAGGCGTTTGAATAGATGAAAGAATAACATTACTGCTAACTGGGGATGCTATAGTAGGCTCAATAGTAGGTTTCTTAACAGGAGTGAACAAACTAGGTTCAGTCTTTTCACAATGCATTAAATTCGGCTCGTCGTTTTGGTCTAACGACTCATCTTGAACCCCTTGTAGATCTTGATGCACATCTGTAACAGGTTCAGTTAAAATTCGTCCCACTTTCACCCTTGTTGGTGTATTTAATTTTTTGGTAACTGGTGAAGAAAAAAATACCGGTGCTGGCACAAGACCTGGCGTTTCTTTTAGTTCAGACTCAGAATCAGGAGAATTTTCTATTGACTTGCTATATGGCGGGCTTGACGGTGTATCGGCATTAGACGGACTCGAATATACATTTATAATTGAAGCATTGTATTGATTTTTGTTGTTTACTGAAGATTTTAATGGAGTAACAACCCTTCTTCGTTTTGTAGGTTTTGGCGATTTTACTTCAGTTTGCCACACGAGAAGCTCCTTTTGTCGTTGTAGTACGCGATCTCGCCGGCGCGTATTAAGCTTGGTAATCACTGGCTTTGCTGGAGAAGAAAAATCAGGCATAGCAAAAGGATCGTAGTCATCATTTAGAACTGTTTCTGTTTTTGCTTCGTTCTTTGTGGCTTTCACTGTATCGACTTTATCCTCGACTTGAGGATGTTTGTTACAATTATCTTCCGGGGTAGCAGATCGTGATTGAAACACTTCAGAAACAGCTTTTTCAACACTAGCATCTCTAGCATATCTCCTTGCAACATTACCGTTTCGCTTGCCATAAGTAGACTTAATCTTTGGAGTATTTTTAAACATGATTTCGTGGTTGTGTAATTAAGTCGCGTTCAAACAGGTTAACGGATCGGGTAGTAATAGTGAAATTGTAAGAGCTACAAAATGTATAATGAAAAAAAAGACCAAATAGCATAAACTATAATACTACGGCTTCAATCTTGCCGAGCTAATCTTCAATAATGAAACGAAAAAAAAAAAAAAACGACAACAAATAAACAAAGATCAAGTACAAGCGAAAAGAAAGAAAAAAAAAAGGAAATAAGAAAAAAAAGAAAAAAAAGAAAAAACACGCGTAGTCAGCCGTGCAGACTTTGGCATGCGGCAGACTGTAATGTTTTCAGACTGAAAGCTACTGTGAAAATCTACATGAAAAGGGTTGGGAGAAATAAAATAAAAAAAAATTTCTGGTGCAAGAAAGCTCATCCTGAACTTTTCACTCAGCAATAGCCAGGCTATACAACACACACGCACAGATATTATATACAGTATGAACTCACATCTGCTGGATATCCTGGAAAATAGACCTCAGGATCTGCTGATTCCTGACGAAATGTTACAGTCTCAGGCGCTGGACGCAGTCAAGCAGACGTTCGATCCTATCGCTAACAAATACTCAATTTTTGAAGAGATCCACGTCGACGGTCTTGATGCCGAACAGGTGTGGGCGCAGGCTGAGATGGTCATTGACGGTGTTGTCGAGAAAGTCATGTCTGAGGAGATTCCTGAACTATGCGAAGTAGGAGTGTTAAAGCGAACCGCGTCCGCTGCGCTCTCTGACGACGAAGACGAGGATGAATCAGACCCAGACGACAGTGAGGGCTTTGAGAGCGCCTTGGAAAATGAGAAAGATGAAGAAGAGTCGGTTGCCGATGAAAGCGATAGTGAAGATGAAAAAGAAGAGACTGGCATCGAAGCTGGTAGTGACTCCGATATCGACATGAACGATTTTGATGGCAAGGACGACTACGAAGAGAGCGATTTAGAAGAGAATCAAGAAGATAATAAGGAAGATGAAGATGAGGAGAACGATGATGCTAGCGAAGCCGAAGCGGGCGACAGTGAAGATAAAGATGCATTTGGTTTGAACAAGGGACTTTTCAATTTGGACGACTTTAAAAGCCAAGTGTTAGCTTTAGAAGATGACAACATGGATGATGACGACGAAAATATTGATTACTTTGCCGATCCTGATGCTCAAGACAGCGAATTTGACGATGAGAAAGATGATGATGTCAAGTTCGAAGATTTCTTTGCTCCTCCCAGAAAGACTAAGAGCAAAAAGAGTACCAGCAAAAAGTCACAAAAAAAGTTTGAAGGTTTTAACTTGGAGCCTGAAAATGAGGAGTACGAAGAGGCCATGGATTCTGTTAGAAAAGATCTATTTGCCGATGAAGAAGAAGAAGAGGAAGAAGACGGTAAGGAAAACCTGTCAACATTTGAGAAGCAACAACGCGAAATCATGAAGCAAATCAATCAGCTTGAAAGTGAAAATGTTGGTGAAAAGTCGTGGCAGATTAAAGGTGAAGCAAAGGCTAAGGATAGACCGGAAAATTCCCTGCTTGAGGCTGATCTGGATTTTGAGCGATCCGCCAAGCCAGTGCCAGTGATCACAAAAGAGACTACGGAAACCTTAGAAGATATGATTAGACGAAGAATTAAGACATATGACTTTGATGATCTGCCACGCCGCGTACCTGACTCGCTGCCGGAATTCAAACCTAGCAAGCTGGCAGAGGTGCAGGAAACCAAGTCTACCAAGGGTTTGGGAGAGCTCTACGAAGAAGAATACATCCGGAAAGAGAACCCCGATGCCTACGTTAGCGCTGAGGCGGAAAAGCAGTCGGAAGCACACAAAGAGATCAAGAACTTGTGGAGCGATTTATCAAGAAAACTTGACACATTATCATCGTGGACATACACTCCCAAAGCGCCGAAACCCAGTATTTCAATTGTGGCCAACACTGCGGCAATCGCCATGGAGGAAGCCCAGCCCACAGCCATGGCTACAGAATCTACATTGGCTCCTCAAGAAGTCTACAATCCCACAGCCGAGAACAAGCGCGAGGTTGTTGGTCACAGTGGCTTGCCTGTTGCTAAGAGCGAGATGTCGCGAGAAGAGCGTAAGCGTGAGCGTCGTAAGCACAAGGCAAAGAAGGCTAAAATCCTTAAAGAACGTGAAGAGGAGCAAAAGGTTAAGGCCCAAAAGAAGGGTAGCAAAGCTGATATCATGCAGACTCTTAAGAAGGGTAATGTTACCATCATTGATAAGAAGGGTGCTAAGCGCGATATTAGTGGTAATTTGAAGAAGAACAAGGCAGCATTAGGAGCAAGTCAACTCAAGTTATAGATGAATTGTTTTTGCTATTTAAAAAAAAATTTTATAAATAATTATTGGTTGTTATTTTTTTTTTTTCTGTTACATGATGTCGTGGGACTGGCTAAGTTCTTTGAAACATCACTTTCTATAAAAAACGCGTTTGAACCGGAAATGAAGCTGTAACACTCCGTTCTCAAAACGAGACTTGAATCCAGCGTTTTTATGGGTTGAGCTGTCCCAAGGCCTATCGACGATTCTAAATGCAATGTCTTGGTAAGGTGGCTGTGCGTGAAACTGAATTATGCAAGTATTGCTCTCGCCAGCACCTAGCTGCTCGCGCAACTTAGGGTCCTTACCTTCCTCGTCGCGGATAATCTTATACACCGGTGTTTCACTGGCGTTGGTCAAGTCTGGGTAGAAGATGTTAAATTTGTAGCCGCGCGCCATTTTTCGTGGAGGATTGTCCGCAGTGTAGTGTTGTTGATTGTACTTTGTCCACTCGTAGCCCAGCATGACGCGGTTAAAGTAGCGCGGCTTGATAAGGCCCTGTGAGGGCCTTAGTCCAGGGATACTAGCCTCAGAAACAAAGTTTTCCTCATTCTCTTCAACGGCCCGTGCCATTTCCTTCTCGTAAAGTGATTGCGAAAGATCAGTTGTAACTTTGTCGCCGGTTGCCGAATGATTGAGATTGATGACAGAGGGAACAAACTTGGGCAGATCGTCAACATTTTTCATAGGCACAAATTTTTTGGCCGCCACGCGTTGTCGCGTAGAAGTCATACTAGCCAGATATTGTTCCGGAGAGTAGAGATGCAAGTTTTGTTTGTAAATAAGATCAACTTTAGAGATTTCATCCATAGCAGGATCATACGGTATTGGGTTTTTGACTGAATCTGTTTTAAGTTGTAAAAGTTGTTTAAGAACAGCTTGACGCTCACGCTGAGCGGCAGCTTCTTGCGTAGCGACAAGACGCTTGCAGCGCTCTTTGATGACATCCTGCTGGAACTCCTCTAACCGTGTTATAGCTTTAGTAACTAGTAGCTCATCCAATACTTCTGACCAGAAGTCAACATCTACAGGACCGTCCTTAGATTTGAGTGTTTTGCGAATCTGGTCTTCCAGCTCGAGAAGCTGATTGTATGTTTTGCCTTTCAAAATGGCATCAATGTCGGTTGCAATAGCATTATCAACTGCAACTGCCTCGTCTGACTTTTTTCGACAACTTTCACGTAGTTTGCGCCGGCGCTCCTTGCAGAGAGTACGAACGTCGCGCCAGTACCGTGCGTGGCGGGTCTTGGTATCGAGATCGAGATACTCATCCACATCTTTCAGAACAGCTTCCACCTGCGACTCATCAAGCTTTTCAATTACCTCAAAAGATGATGGCACATTTAAATCAGCAATATCCTCAAATTCGCTGCTACGATCACCTTCCCATAGCCGGAGATTCACGACTAGTAGGTCGATGGGCCGGCCGCGGTTCTGTGAGACACGGATTACAGAACCGTGTTTGCGTTGGTTTAAAACAAAATCGTCTTCGCCAGCAACCCATTTCCGAGACTGTTCTTCCTCACGCGACTGTTTTTGGCGCTTTTCAGAGCGATAGCCAAGGGAGGGCGTGTTGTGTGATCGTTTAGGCATGGTGATAATAGTGACTTGAAAGGGATTAGAGACAGAAAAAAGCATAAGCTGAGCCGTTGGGAGTTTCCATGGGTGATTTTTTTTTCTGTAATCTACTAATGTTTTATCACGTGATTTAAATACATGTAAAATCCGAAAGTTTACTTCGGTTGAAGATTAATATACGTTAGTTAGTTCATTAACAGTATACTGAACAGATTATGAATCAATTAGACAAGTTCTTAGTAGTTGAATTGTCAATTGATTTTGAAAAATATAAAGTTGAAACATTACAAGTGCTAAACACTCTGATATCATATATTAGATAGAAATCTGTTTATTGGCCTTTACTTATTTACTTAAATAAAATAACAGCAAAAGTACACAAAAACATTACTCTGATATTATAGGTATTATTATTGAGATAATTCTTTTTTTTAAAAAAAAATAAAAGCTTTATTAAAAGAACAGTAGTTTCTGTGAGTCTACGATGCCATTTTAACAAGTAACGTCCTGAAATGGTACTGATAGTGATGGGCGATTTCGAGAAAAAATAAGCCATTTGTTTAATTTCTACTTTTGGCTTTTGCCTGTTAAAAAATTCATATAATTCGTGATATCTGCCATATTTCAGTTACCGCAACAATGTTTGTTGAACATTGAAATCACGGGTGATTCCATCTGTTCGGATCTGACCCGACTGTGGGGTTTTTTTCTGTTTTGTTTTAACCGGAACTTTTAGAGGGGTCATCAACAGAGAAAAGGCCTAACCCTTGGATAGTGTAGACACAGTTTTTGTGTATGTGTAGGGTTTTTTGTATGGATTTGTGTAAATGCCCCTCCTTTTTCAATTATTTTTTTTTTTTTCAATTTCATTTTTTTTTCTTCTTCTTCAATCAACCAACGCTATATAGTTCATAGAGGCCGATAGAAGCCTTGATTATAGACATATCATACTCATCCAGCATGTTTAGATCTTTTATCCGTTCCAGCACTGCCGTCAGAAGTGAGTAATCCGCCTTACCCTCCCACAAGCACACACATTGTGCGTTCAAAAGAGGGGTTACAAGACCAACAAGAACCAATCGCTAATGTCTCCCAGAATTCACTACCTCGCGGCTGCTCGCTGAAGCCAACAATTTTGGCATGCCTGCTTTATCTCCTACTATGACTGAGGGTGGCATTGTAGAGTGGAAGTTTAACGAAGGTAAGTTGTTCGGTGGTTGTGGTTACGAATGCCGCTGATTTGCTGTTTTTTTTTTTTTTTTTTTTTTTTCATTTTTTTGGGTTCTAACATGGTGGGGGTAACAGGTGATTCTTACAACGCCGGAGATATTTTGCTTGAGATCGAGACCGACAAGGCTCAAATCGACGTCGAAGCTCAGGAAGACGGTAAAATTGCAAAGATTTATGTATGTGACTACCATCACTAGTGAAACTTTTGATGGCTTCTCTTGTTTTTTTTTTTGTTTTTTTTTGTTGATAGTGGTCCTAATTAGTATATAGGTTCAAAACGGTGAGAAGGGCATTCCTGTGGGCAAGACAATTGCTGTTATCGCCGAACCCGATGATGATCTATCTTCTTTGATTCTTCCCGAGCCTGTTACTGGTGGCCCTGCTGCTGCTCCGACAGCTTCTGCTACTCCGGATACTTCTGCTGCTGCACCGGCTCCCGCTAAAGAAACTGCGCCTGCCATTCCTCCAGCTGCTGAGAGTGCTTCCAGCAGCTCCATGACACAAAAGACCAATACTAACCAGACTCTACTTCCTTCCGTATTGTCCCTTGCTGTTAACAACAATATGACCCCTGAGCAAGTCATTGCTACCGTTCCTGCCAGTGGTCCCAACGGCAGAATCACCAAGGGCGATATTCTGGCTCACCTGGGTAAAATCTCCAAGAACGATGTTGAAAGCATCACCAGCGAGATCGCCAAGCTTCAACATCTTGATTTGTCTAACATTAAGGTCAAGAAAGCTGAGCCTCAGGAGGCTCCTAAGAAGGTTGAGGAGAAACCGGCTGCAAAGGAAGAAACTTCGGCCAAGGGTACTGATAAGCCAAAACCCGCTCCCCCTGTTGTTTTAAACGGTATTTTTACTTTGTCCGAAATAGAGGTCTTCCGGAAGTCACTCAATGCTTCTACTGGTTTTGCTCCATCTGTTAAGAGTATTGTTGAAAAGGCAAGTAAACTTGCGTCTAGAGATGTGCCTCTGTTTAGCCAACCTAAGCGCAGTATTCTAAACGACCCTGTGTTTGACGCGCTTGTTGCCCCGTCTAACCGTGGCTTGAAGCCGTTTGAGGTTGAAATTGTGTACCCTCTTGCTGCTGGAGTGAAGAAAACTTCGACCAAACAGGACATTTTTGATTTACTGGCGGCTGCGCCCAAACGTAGCTCTGCACGCGTTGTGTCGGCGGACATGTTGAATGTTAATGTGACTGTCAACAAGAAGTACGTTGGTGGTGAGGCCAAGGCTAATGTGTTCCTGGACCGCTTTGGGTTTTATCTGAGCCGCGAGGGTCTTGGTGAGCTGACCCTTTAAAAAGATAATTACAGTGTGTATCATTTTGTAATGCTAATATAAACTTGCTAATGAATTGTCTTTGCTCTTTATTATTATTATTATTATTATTATTATTATTATTATTATTATTATTATTATTTTATTATTATTATTATTATTATTATATTATTTATTTTATTATTATTAATTATTATTATTAATTATTATTATTATTATTATTATTATTATTATTATTATATAGATTAGTATTAGTATTATTATTATTATTATATTATTAGTATTAGTATTATTATTATTTTATTATTATTATTATTTATATATTATTATTATTATTATTATTATTATTTATTATTATTATTATATATTATTATTATTATTATTATTATTATTATTATTATTATTATTATTATATTATTATTAATTTCTTATTATTATTATTATTAATTTTTTTTTTTTTTTCCTCGTCAAGACTGCCGACTTGGGGGGAAGGGATAGCCATGGGCAAACGGGGGTTATGTCATCTTTTAGTAACCCTTAAAACAGATTGTTTCAAAATTTTGAAATTCCAAAAGTAGAAAAAAAAAATTTTTTTTTTGTTTTGGATACAGGACTCAGGAATGTTTGGTGTTTTTTTGTTTTTTAAAAAAAAAAAAAAACTTGAGTATCATAAAAAACCAGACTATTTCGTGAAATTTATTATTATTATTATTATTATTATTATTATTATTATTATTATTATTATTATTATTTTTATTATTATTATTAATAAGTTCATTGTCAATTTTATATGCTATATAGAGAAGACATTAAGTAAACACAAAAAGAATTAGCGGTCGCCACGCCTGACACAAAGTTAACAATTACTAGATATAAAAATCTTCAATAAGTAGAAAAATGTAAAGTATGCTGATGAGATTATAGACATTGATCAAACAAACACTATACGTATAATTATAGAATAAAAAAAAACAACAGATTCATAAAAAAAAGATTACTTTGTTTGATAGATAAAATTTGTTACAAACAAAGGTTATTCACTATAATAACAACATAATGCTATGAATAAACATATTAATGTATGTGAGATCATCAATAAGTTCTTTTCTTTCATTAGTTATGAGGTTTCAAACAAACGGCTCTTCTGACTTGCGGCTGCCACTACCATTAGTCTTCATAAAAAAAAATTTTTTTTTTTAGATTAAAAGGGGGAAGTAGGAAAGAAAATTAGTAGTTAACCACCATGTCTCGAGATCCAGGGGGAGGGAGAGGAAACGAATAATTCAAAAAAAAAAAGTGAATGGAACTACGGAAAAATAGAAAAAAAAAAAAAAAAAAAAAAAAATCTTTTTTTTTTTTTTTTAACAAACTAACAACGGGCAGACTTTTATCCTAAATATTGATCACTGATTCAAGTATTTTTTTATATTAAAAACACGTTTGTGTAAATGATTACAGACCTTGATCTTAGTAAGAATTAAAACAAAAAAAATTATTATAAAAATTTAACTACATTATATTTTGCGGTTTTAGCTCTTGATTCTTGTAAAAAAAAAAATAATAAAAGTAAAGGCCCAAGTACGGTTTTGAGAATTTTTTTAGGTGTAAGTAGACTGACAACGGTCATATTATTATTAAAAATAAAAAGGCATTGAGCGGATATAAAGCATTTACTGGTAGACTTATCACTTAAATCAGTATACTTTTTCTTGTCTTCCTCTTATTTGAGTTGTATACCGATCTTTTATTTTTTTACCGATAAAGTATTCTATATCATCGACGTCATAAAAATTAAAAAAAATTTTCTTCGGAAAATGTAGACCTTGGCGGGGGCTCACGATATTAATAGACACTTTATTCAGCGGTGTTTTTTTTTTGTAAGACCTTGAATAAGTAGATCACTCATTTTTTGTTCCAAGATTTTTTTGTATGTATAAAAGTTCTAGTAGTTAATATTACAGTTAAACAAGATTATTTTTATCAATATTGTTGACAAAAAAAAGTATTTAACGAATCGGATTAACTGACATTGCCAAGTAAATGGATAAAAAAAAAATTCAGGTCCGTTGTCAAGTGTAAATAAATTCCCTCCTTTTAATAATGTCGTTGTTATGACCATTTATTCTAAATCTTTAATACCATATTGGCCTATGAAAAAAATAGAAACTTTGTGTAAAGTAGAGCTTCGAGCTAATAATCAAATGTATTTAAAGATGTCAAAAATATTATCTAAACCATGAGTTTTTTTTTTTTTTTTTTTTTTTTTGGCTTAGCTATGTTCGCTAAAACTTGTATAACGATGCCAATTTTTTTTTTTAAAATTGTGCCGACACTGTCGTATGGCAAATAGGAAAGCAAGCGTGTCTGTAAGCGGTATTTCTTTTATACCAAAAGCCAACTCCTTCTAGCTATTTTTTTTTTCAGCGTATGCGTATTTATATCTTTTATGGTAGACTTTATTTGACTATGAAATGTGTTTAAGTATCGATCAATTATATTAGTTATATGGCAATTCTTCATATATGTGTATAAGACTTGTTTTTAAACTACGTCATACCAATGAAAAAAAATGATTGAAAAACAATTCGACACCAGGAGGTTTAGACGGCACAAGTTCTAAGCTATTTAATGCCATAAAAAAACAATGAAAAAGTTTTATTTTTTTTTTTTTTTGTTACTGATCTTAAAATAAAAGTTTCGTCATGATGATTCTTTGATGATACATATAATAGTCTATACATAATAAATTGGTTCTTTAAACAATCTTTTTTCTCATTTCTTTTCTGAACAGATTTTTTTTTTTCGATTGAATAATTACTTTTGAAAAAAAAAAAAAATGTTGATATTGATCTATTGTCATGTAAATATGATAGAACAAAACATTTCTATCTATAAATGGATTCATCAAACTATAACATGAGAATATTTTGAGTATCACATTTATCTTTGTTAAATTTAAAAACTTGCAAGGACCGTAAACTCTGCCCACCCATACGTTGCCTGATATGCCCAAAATTCACAACTTCCAAGACACACTTCTCTGTGCTTTGATTCTAAACATTAACTTTTTTTTATTTTTATTTTTTTATTTTATCTATGACTTGATGAATTAAAATCCAAATTCAAGTTTCAAAAAGATACATATTATTTTGGAAATGAGTTTTTTCCCATTTTTCCAGTTTGTTAAAAAGAGGGATACTAAAAACCGTTACAAATATTAGTCCCCAGAAAGATAAATCCGGGGTGACTAGTTTTATATTATGAGACTAAAAGGATATTACCATTTGTACTTAAAACCAATTTTTCTTTGGCAATGCACGGCTGAAATTGAAAATTTTCATATTTAAACATTAAGAAGAGAACTACCATCGGGGCCAACCAATAAAGTCATAGACTAAATAATCTGTATGAAATAAAATGGGCCAGAAATGAAAAAAAAACAACAAAAAAAAACACAGTTTTGGATCTTTGCAAATATTCACTAAAAGGAAATTACCGCATTGAAAGAGAATGGTAACGATGGAGAGAAACCGGTGATGAAACAGATCATAAAGACAACAACAATGATTGACATAAAAATGGGTAAATCAATGGTTCATAACAGCAGTTTAAAACCATTTTAAGAAAATTCACTATAGAAATTTTGAGAAACAGAAAAAAAAAAAAAACTCGGAGGATATCGGAATGTTTAATAAAAAAACCCTACAAAACTAAGGATTTCAATTCCGAATGACGGAGGGGGAGGGGTAATATTATTAGTAGAAATAAGGATGGAGGGGGGAGTAAAACCATTTTATTTTATTTTATTTTTTTTGCCCCGCCGAATCATAAAGGCTGAAAGGAAAAAGTTTTCCTTCTGCTACAGTGGTGACAAAATAAAAATAAAAAGAGATGCTTGGCTGAGGTTTTTTTTTTTGATGTTATTTTGTGGGGCCTTTATTACATAATCACAACAAATCACATAATTTTTACTGTGTTACGTAATAATAAATCCTATTATCCCGTTAATTTAAGTTTTGCAAAAACAAAAAAAAAAATTTTTTTGTAGGATAAAAAAATAAAATAAACAACGCGGGGACAACAATACTATTTTGTTATTATTTTTATTTTGCTTTAACCAATAACAATAATTCGTTTTCATTATGATTACTAACTCAAGCTGGGGAGTGTGACTAACGGTTGTCTGGGGAAGGTCTTATCTCAGCCGACCCGTCGAAAAAAAAAAGTGTTTATATATCCATTCACGTGATATTTTCTACGGATAGAACTGCTTCCGTATGAAAAAAAACAAAATTATTCAAAATTTGGAGGGGGGGCTGTTTAAAGGTATGTTAAATAATATGACTACAAATATTATTATTACTACAAATGTTTATTATGACTACAAATGTCAGTATTACTACAAATATATATTATTACTACAAATATTATTATTTCTACAATCATTTATTATTACTACGAGTATTTATTATTATTATTATTACCATTATTATTAATTAAACAGTGATTAATAAATTTTTTTCTTTTGTTCACCCCTCCTTATTGTTTGATGAAATATTAATGATAATATAATAAGCTGTTTTAATAAAGACTAGAATAAAAATATTTAAAAAAAAAAAAACAAGTGATAGGCATGCAAAAAAAAAACGATAAAAAAAGTAATTAAAATATTAACAAAAATATAATAAAATATTAACAAAAGTAATTGAAGTATTAACAAAAACATAACCAAATATTAACAAAAGTAATTAAAATATTAAAATAATAAGCTATCCCTCATTTTTATTATTTTTTGCAATAAAAATGAAACCAATTCTCCTTCAAATTTTTTATAAAAATTTTTTTTAAATTTTTTTTTTAATTCTCATTTTTATATTATTTTCTCCTTTTTTTTTTTTTTTTTTTTTTTTAATAAAACTCTTTGATTTCTTCTTGAATATATATTTCTTCTCTTACCATTCATCTGTTTTGTCGTCCATCTGCTATATAAAGATAAACTTTGGTCCCATTCTTCCACGTTTTACTGCACCCCTCCTAGGCTTTATTTTTTTTTGTAACCACCGTTTGATATCATCAGTAAGTAACATATCAACTTTTTTTTTTCTCCGTTTCTTACCTTTAATCAAGCCCTCCCCAGATTTTCTTACCAGATCATGTTTTCTCAGCACTTTAGCGTGACTCGGAACCAGCACACATCGCCAAGCATAACTGACAAGTTATTGGAGCTGCCACCCATCTCGCAGACACACGATCCGAGACAACCACACAGTCCAAGCGTCTGCCTACCTTCAATAGCCGAAAGTAGCAATAGATTTACCAAAAATACCAATAATGACACCACCTATATCGGCAGCAATACCGATAACACCAGAAACAATAGTGATTCAAGTCCACTAATTGAAAATAGTAAATTGTCACATGACCCTTTGTCTTCTCCAAAGCATGACAAGAGTAGTAATAATCCTGTCAATAGTGATATTTCTAGTAATATCACTTCTTCTTGTGATGCCTCGTCTACTCCTCCCTCTGATACTCCCAACGCTGTCGTTGCTACTCCTCCTCTTCCCACCCTCATTACCCCGCAAAATCTCAAATCCGTTCAGAAACAAAAGCCCAAACGCCCTTCAACAACAGCAACAAAATCATCACCAACATCACTCACAGCAACCAAAAAACAACAACAACAACAACAACAACAACAACAACAACAACAACAAAAATCTTCATTATCAGCGCAATCTGTTGCCACTCCAGAAAAAGTTAAAAAATACAAATGCTGTTACTGTGATCGTGCCTTCTCTAGGTCTGAGCACCGATCGCGTCACGAGCGTTCTCACACTAAAGAACGGCCTTTCCACTGTCCCAAATGTCCCTCCACTTTTGTTAGACGTGATTTATTACTACGCCATGACCGCACCGTTCATGCAAAAACACAGAAACTTTCTCCTACTGCATCATCATCATCATCCACCACAACCAACACCACTACTACTACCACCCCCACAACCACGACTACGACTATCTCAGCTAAGGCCAAAGCATCCAAGGCATCTGCCAAAGCATCCAAAGCTGCTCTATCGTCTTCCTCTGAAGTGTCCGATAAGTCGATTACGTCTCTTTCTCCCGACTCACTTAACCCCCCTCCATCTTTATCCATCTCAATGCCATCACCCCAATCGCCTGTTGCTGAACTTAAAAAGCCCAGAAAGCCCACGACTAAACAGGTTAAAAAGGAGCCCAAGGCCATCACTCCCTCTCTTATCCCCACTGCGGTCTCTAAAAAGAAAAAAAATTCAGACATACAAAACTTACTTAACGACACTCTTATTTTAACTACTCCAAATTCTTCAACTACTGCGAGCAGCAATAATAATAACAATGATAATATAAACAATGTTCTCCCTCCTATTGCATCTAGACTTTCTTCCTCGCTCAATACGCTTGCGACTGCGGCGTCTGTGGATTCGCTCAAACGGCCGCACGAAGCTATCGAAAAGGATGATGAGTTCAATGCGGCATTGCTCATGACGGAGCTCCATCAGTCGCTCCATAGCAGCCGTCAACAACAAGAACAACAACAACCAAAGCATCAACAGCAGCAACCACAGCAACAGAATCAACCCCAGGATGACCAATATCAGCAGCTATCAACTCATCATAGCCACTCTCAGCAGAATCCGCAGGATGACCTAAGCTGCCCGCAAGTTCTTGCTCCTCCCCCTCAGAAACGTCACAAACTTAGTAAAGTTGCTGACCCCCCCTCTCCCCGCTTCTCCAGCCATCCCCCTCCAGTCCGAACCAGCCCTCCGCACTCATACACGCCATCTTCTCAGTACCTGCGCACTCCCCAGCTAAGCCACTCCTTTCTCTACGAGCATCTGCTCAAATACTTTGATGTCGACAAAAAGCACCCCACAAAGCTCCAGCTCAACCGTTACCTTGCTTCGTACTTTCTCTACTTCCACCCATCTATGCCATTTTTACATCCTCACACTTTTGACCCAAGCACTGTAGCCCCACCCTTGCTTTTCGGTGTCTGCTCTATCGGCGCTTTACTATGTCACGAAAAGCCCATGGCTTTGTTGCTTCACAACACTTCACGCACTCTTATTTCATCTATTGTCGAAGTTTCAAAGGATTATCCTCAGAAAACTTCTTCCCCACTGTGGACCGTACAAACTTTAATCACGGCTCTTATCTACCAGTTTTGGACTGGTGATCTACGCGGCCTTGAGTTTGTGTCCTCCATTCGGGCAACCATCACTTCTTTTGTTGAGCACGCACTTGTCGAGAAACTTAGCAATCAACATCATCAGTCGTGGTCTGACTTCATCGAAACTGAGCTTGTAATTCGCGCGTTCTTTTCAATATATATTTTGTTTGGCTCGTTAACGATGCTCTACAACTATCCACTACAGATCGAGGACGTGCCTCCTAACACGCCGTTACCATGTTCTGAAGTGTTTTGGAACTCGGCAGACTCAGCGTTTACCCATCCGTTTGCAATTTCTCACTCACCTCGATTCCACCAGGTAATTGAAGCGCTGGGCCAGTCCGCTGAAAATACTACAGCTCGTTTTGGTACATTATCACCACTGGCGCTTCGCGCTATTGGCACAACACTATTTAAGCGTGCATGGAGCCTTACAAACTACGGTAGTCCTGTTGTTGATGGTGCTAAACGTCGTGAACTGCTTGCTACTATTGACGCATGGGAATCTATTGCTGTCGACGCAAACCCTGGCCAGGGTCAAGCACTGACACAGTTTTGGTTAAGCTCGCCATCACTTGTGCTTGCTATGGCTGTTGATGATGGCGACCACCATCGAAGCAGTACCGAAAACAACGGGCCTGGGTTACAGTTGACATTGATGCAACGCATTCGGTCACAGCAGCATCCACTTTTGCTTGACGCACACGTACAAGCACTTGTGTCGCAAGCGCGCCTGCTTATTAATATGCCGCTTGTGCACGCCAGCATTAGGTTTCACGTGCCGCACGACATCTCGTCGGCTGCGCTTACGAGCCTGTACGCCTTTGTCAAGAACTCGGCAGCTGCAGCTGATTCTGACCCACAGCTCGAGGCCAATCTCACGCGGCTTGTGCGAAAGTGCTTTGAGTTATTCAAACTGCTAAAGATCTCTGGTGTGACGCTGCTAGATACTTGCCCAGAGGTGATGCTTTCGTTTTTTGAAGTCTGTCTTGTGCTGGTTTTTTGGTGCTTCCGCCATGAACAGACTGAGGCCACAGTAGTGGGATCACCAGGCTCTAAATCAGCTGCTGATGTCAGCCGCCGCGATCCGCTCTACACAGAGCTTGACCGGTTTTGTGCTGAGGCCGGTATGGAGCGCGAAGACAACTGCTGGGCAGGCACCATTGCGCTTGCGTGTTCCGAGATGCTGGAAAAGTGTAGCACATGGGGCATTGCAAGCATGCTGAGCATGGCGCTGCGCGCGTTTGGATTCCAGCTCATGTCTGCGCAGGAGGCATCACCTTCGAGCAGCGCGGCTAGTGCTGCAACTTTAACAACAAATACTGGTAACAGCATGGCGGTCGGAGTCATCACCATGCCTTCTCCGCCCGAGCGCATTTTAAACCAACCCTTGGTGTCAAACCTCCGAACTACGTCGGAAAAGGGTTACATCTGCATGTGATTAATGTTTTTTTTTTTTTTTTTTTTAATTATTATTATTATAAACGCACAGGTTGCAAGTATTATGACCCAACCTTTTTCTTGAATGATGCATTAAAAGATGACGTTTTTTTTTTTTAATTTCACTGTTATGAAAAATAAATAAATAAAATATATATACGTATATACTAAAATGGTTACAATATTATCATTATGAATATTCTTCTTCATATAACTTGCTAATTAGCTTTAAGGACAATAGAATAATTATAATATTATATGTATACAAGAAAGAAACTAAATAACTATTCAAAAACTTGTAATCTTTATCATTATGGTAACGTTAGTAGTTTTTTTTTTTTTTTAGAATTTATTTCAGTAGCTTTTTGAAAAACCGTTTCGGTCCACTCCTATTACCACCACCACCATCTTCATGATTTAAACTCGTACTATCAATATTATCCGTATTATGGTGATTATCATGTGGGTTCATTATCTTTTCATCATCACTGACATTACCAGCATCATGGTCTTGCCATGCCATTGATTCTGACGACGACGGCGACGGCGACAGCGAAAGCTGTAAAGTTGGAAGTTGCAGTTTTTTCAATGACCCATTCGTGGCACTACGCAAACGACGCTTGATTCCCGCAGACATCCCGCTACCACCAGCAGCAGCAGCAGACTCGTCCGGGTGCTGCACAAGCTCTGAAACAGCCATAAACTCCTTATAATCTGTCAGCTGCCTGAGCTTGCCCGAGCTACCCCCAATTGCCGCAGTAGCTGCGGCTGCGGCCTTTGACTGCTCGTTAGACGAAAAGAGAACATTGCCGACAACGCGGCCAGTATTACCAAGAAGCAGCTTGGTTACGTCCTTTTTAAGCCGCAAAACTAGATCTAGATGCGACCATGTCTTGTTGCGATACGAAATTTCTGGCAAATCAATCACCAGCTCGTGGATATTAAAAATTGAACTGTCTGACCGTTTGTATGATACACACATTGTGCTGGGCTTGAGTCGTGCATGAACCAGCGACATGTAGTTGGACGCGCGATTTAGCATGATTGAAATCTCGTCCTTGTTACGGGCGGCAGCAGAAGCATCGGCAGAAGCGCTGGCGTCATTGCTAGTTGACTTTGTGTTGCGCAAGCGGGAGCTTATACTCATGGTAGTAGGGCTCCGCTTCATTGGAAGATGCTCATGTTGCGAGGTTCGGCGGTGATGCTCAGGCTCATCATCAGAGTCCGTGTCTTCATCGCTTTCGCTGTCACTACCTTCACAAACACTTTTACTGCGATGCTTGCGCACGTTGAACGGACTCTGGTCACGATCATTGGGAAAGAGATACTCAAATAACATATCCCATGTCCGCGAGTCAATTTGCAGTTTAATGGGCTTAAGGTCAATATCAAAGTTCTCAACAATTGTGATTCCGCCAATAGGCTCCAACATTGTCCAGTCAATGTTCACAAAGTCTTTATTATTTTCCTTTCCGTCTTTAGAATCATGATTGTCATCATCATTATCATTAGCATTTGTCTCTTTGTCAACGGCAATTCCCAAAAACTCACTAGCCGTTTTGTACTTCTTTTTCTTTTCTTTTTTCCTTTTCTTCTTCTCTAGCTCTGGTGCAGTTGGAATATAAGGCGCAAAAAGTTCTGGGTAAGTAGTTCCAGGGACAAGATTGAATGCCTGCATTATACCCAATTGGAGAGAGTTGACATTAAAGCCGTCCGTGCCTTGAATTCGGTTAAAAGAAGCTTCCGCAAGGCCAATATCTAAAAACGGTTTGCGCTGGGGATCAAGAACATGTACAATAACTTGATTAGCACCAAAACAAAACTTGAGAAACTTATCTGAAATATTATTGCTGGAATCGTTTCCTGATGACGAGGTCTGACTATCAGGCTCATCTTCTTCTGTCTTGCGCTCCATACCAGTTCGAATAGCTTCCATCATAACAAACAGCTCTAAAAGCGCATGGGTCTGTTCAAGTTCAATTTTTTCTAGCTCTACCAGTTGCATCGGCGAAAGCATTGGCAGGCGCGCTACAAACTCCATTTTGACATCCTGGAAATTGCGCACACTAGTTTGCAGGTGGTTGATGCGTTCAGTAATATTCTTGAGATCAGTGAAATCCGTTGCAAGCATAACCTTATCAAGTCGTTCAGAGCGCTCTCGCTCTGTTGGTTCTGTATAAATGAGCAAGTCAATGACAACCGTAATCAAAGCAAAAAACTGCTGAGAATCACAGTGTACTGCAACCTTAGGGAAATCTACCTTGATACGGTTCTGGCGATTGCTAGTATCTCGGATCGACGCTGGTGACAGTAACATTGCATTTTTGTTGTTTGCATGGATTCGCAGTGAATTGGGTTTGACGTAGCTCAGAAAAACCGATGTGCGTTCAATCACTAGTGTCTCTTTAAGTGGCGTGCTATCGTAAAAGCAGTCAACAGATAGCCATGGAGGCCAAACCGAGTCAAGATCGGTACCATAATTGTTTTTACTGCTAAAGAGAAATTTCATCAGTCCATTATCCTTGGGATCAAATTCAACCTGGTCACGCGACATGACAAAAAACTGGGCGTTCTGCATCGCTGCGCCGTAGCGGATCTCAACCAGCCTCTGACTTTCGTCGGTATCCTCAAAGTGCTGCTTGTCATTAATCTTGATAGACTTAAGCTCAATATTTTCGGTGGTCAAGAGAATGCACATGTTAGGGTTCTCCTCACTAACAAGTTGAATTTGTGGTGATACAAACTTAACTAAATACTGATCTTCTGTCCAGTAATTGTCTGTTTTTTCTGTAGACTTGAGCTCTTCATTAAACCTCTCGTATGCGTATTCATCTTCGTCTTCTTCATCAGCATCTTTAGAGAAGCCCTCACGCAAGTTTAATCTTGATGAAGACGAACGTAGACTTTGAAACATATTACCAATTGAATTTTCCACCACGCGACTATCAATGTCAAAAGAGCTAGTATCATTACTGTGTTGTTGCTGTTGTTGTAACTGCTTCTCCACTAAGTCGTCTAAATATTTAATTGCTCTTTGTGTCAAAATATATGAAAATGCGCTCCGTTCACCAACTTTGCTAAAATACTTCATTAGCCCGTTTCTCACAGAGTTGTTCCACTTCATTTGAAATGAGTGGATAATAAATCGGTCACTAAAAGAACTTCCATCTTCTTCAGAAGTATCATTTAAATCATCATGAGGAGTTTCGTGGTCATCTTGCTGCTGCTGTTTCATAGCAAGAGCGATTTTGTGTGCGCTTTGTTCAATTGCAATTTGTACATTATCTCTTGCTCGACTCTGAACTTGAGAAACAGCCTTAATTCGGTCTTTAAGCATCATAACAATATAATCAATAGTAGTAGACTGCCTGTCATCCGTAGAAAATGTGTCAGCTGCATTTTCGTAAATGCGGAGTTTTTCTTGGAGCTCATTGAGACGACCCCTCATGAGACTCTGCTGCATATCAACCAACATGTCACCACCAATAAGACAAATATGAGAAGGCTCATAGCCAAATGGTACAAAATCATTTGACACAAGACTATCAACTTTAGTGTTGCCATTTCTTCCATTTTCAGACATGTGGTGGTAGATATTCAAATCCGTCTGTCGAAGATAAGTCCAATGCGGACTGTAACCCAATGGTAGAATTGTGAGTTTGGCTACAACATTAGGAGGAATATGACCCTCAAGCTCTGTATAGTCATCATAGTCAGCCCATGTAAGGTCGTTGTCATGAATGATAAACTTTCCTTGATGCGAAAGACCTCTTTGACCGCTATTATATGAAGACATAGATGACGGGACAAACGAATTAGCACTACTAGAACCACTAATGTTTGTAGTTGTCCTACTAAGATCGTCTGGTGATTTGAAGTGCGCCAGAACCACGCGTACATCAGTACCTACAAGATCAACCTCACCAGTATTAAACCCCATTTTCCAGCGGTAGCCAGACTCAGAATCAGATTTTTCAGGCGACTTGCGTTGATGCATGTCCATTGAAAAATTTTCAATTTTGGCTTTGAGTCCAGTACAATCATAACTAAGATTATGGCGAGCCATAGTAGTACTTTCGGGTTTATTATCATTTTTAGATAAATTGTTCGTATTGGCTCCATCGTAATGATTATGATGAGAGCCGTTGTAGTCTTTTTGAGTGTAAATATGACTAAAAAAGAGAGGTGCAAGCTGAAGTTGATACTTGACCGAGAAAAGATGTCGACCAAACTTTTTGGGTTTTGCAATTTTACTTTCTGTCGTCGTAAATAATTTGCCAGATCGCATAGGCAGTGATAGTGCACCGTCAAAAAGACCCCACCATTGAAAAATGTGTGAAAAAAGAAGAGGAGTGAGATGAATACTGTTATAACATTCTTCATTCTCAAATGACTGAGATTCATTATTATTGGCTGTAGAAGTAACAGTAATTGCTAAATGCAAATAATCACTTCTAAACCCTTTGTAAGCATCATAATTTTCACGGTCAGTGATAAAGTCAGGATTTGACAATTCGACTTCATAATGGGGCCGAAAATTGTAAGTCCGTTTTAAACTATCAGGTGTGATCTTACGTTCAAACAACAATCCACCGACCCAGCGAACCTGACTACTAAATTTCATAAATACTTTTTGAAATATTTGTTTTTCATCTAACTTGCTTTGACAAAACAAACCGCCAGTTTTGTTGAACGAATTAGCAAGATATTCAGATTCTTGAATACTATAGTCTGGTACTGCAATGATGTACTCATCACTTGTAACAACGATAAGCTCTTGAAAGCTTTTGATGGGGTCTTTACAACCGTTGACTGTAAGTTCAACATTATTCTTCCAGGCCATGACAAACCCTGCACCTGTGCCAACAAGCGTATAAGGGTTACGTGAGCCTTTGAGAAGAAGCTCAATACTACCCCGTGGTTTGCGCAGCGCAAAACGTGCGTGAAACACATTACGGATTTTGTCCCAAAATCCCAGCTTTTCTGACGGGTCAATGGGTGGTTTTGATAGCAAGTCAAATGTTTGCATAAAGGTTTGAATCACCGGCTGAGTTGAAACACTCCATGAAATGCGTGACGGAAGAATTGTGTTGATGCTAAACTGTAAGTCTGTGTACGTTTTGACTGACGAGATGGTCTTGCGTAACTGTAGCATGAAAGGATTGTGTTTATCTGCAAACTTTTTGTCATATTCAAAAGCAAGTGGATCAACAGGAACATAAATATTGCGAAAGTTAGACTCTTTAGTTAAAAAATTCTCTGCAAGTACAAATAAACCCTTGATTTGCACTGATGGCAATTCACCCTGCTGTGACAAGTCAAGATCAGGAAAATACAATAAAGGCAAAGGGTAGTCACGGAAATGTAATCGAACAGACGAGCAATTCAAAATATTATACAATGGTACAAGAGTAGAGAATTTAGTCTTTTTCGGCAAGCCTTTACCAACATCAAACAGAAAATCTCTTAACTCATCTTCACTTAAATCCGGTTTTGATATTAACCAGTCAATATCAGAGAATTCCATGAAAAACAGAAATGGGTAGGGGGTGTAGGTAACAATTCGCTCTTGCATAATAATTTCCGACTTCACTGTGTCGTTGGCCGGGTTGGCTTGCATCTGGGTCTTGATGCTCTCTTTAAGGTTGCGCTCTGCAAGTTTGTACTCTTTTATCCAATTTGTGGAGAAGTACTTTTTAAGACGATAACGAGCTTCCTCCTCGGAGATTGTGATATTTTCACTAAATTCTGTATCCTCAGTGATAATAAAACCATGATCCTGAGGCTCAGAGTCTTTTGTCTTGCGAGTCCTATTATACTTGAATCCGGTCTTAGCCTCGGAGTGAAAACCCTTGAATCCTAGGTGTTTAGACATAATAGAGCTGTGACCACTTTTGATTGAACGACAGTCGTCTACAACTTTTAAAAATTGGTCACCATTGTTACCAAACTTGGCCGTTTTTATACGGTTTTGCTCATCCTTATCTTTTTTCTTAAGCTTTTCCTCAAATTCCAGTTTGACGGCTTCTAATTTTTTTTCAAACAACGCCTCTCGTTCAACTCTATCTCGCTGCTCTCTAAGACCAATCTCAAAAATAAGACCAAGTTTTGACTCAAAAAGATCGTCCTCAACAGTCCACAAAAGTTTGTGAGTTTTAATACGAATACGAGGAATAGGTGGCATTGTTTTACAATCTTTCAGTGGAATGCTATAATCAGGCTGATTATAAAGCGCACGTCTAGTAAGAGTTAATGACGACTTGAGCGCAGACATTAAACTACCGATTATCTCGTAAACAACCAGCTGGTGCACAAAGTTAACACGGATGCCTGCGCTTTGAAAGACAATTTGATCACCATTGTTAGAAAGATTGCTGTCATGATCCAGATTGAAGACAAGTGATGGCCGCCTAGAGGTAAACAATCGGGCCCATGCATCAGGTATATTTGGGTGTTTTGTATATAAACGAACAAATCTGGCTGCAAGAACAGCTTGCTTGCTCTGTGGTTTGGTATATTCAAAACTATTCAACTCCAACATGAGCCTTTGGTTGCCAGGTAAAAACGCTTTTACTTTGATAAAATCTGTTTTTAAATTAATGATAACAAAATCTGACAGCTTTTTTGATTTGATCTTATCAGAATTTTCATTGGGTGTGTTAACTATCAGACTTTGAAGGACAAGGTTGATGCAAATAGCAATGATGTATTGAACGTTGATATCCCATGAAACCAGAATAGAGGGAACATTACAGTTTATTTCAACTAATGAATCACCTCCATCGTTAAATGTCTTCAAATGACCAGACATATGTGCAATATCTAGAATAATATCCTTATGATCCAGTTTTGGCTGCTGAAAGTTGCCAAAAACCCGTATGCACGACAACCCGTCCACAGTATAAAATAGTTTCTTATAGCCTTCGAGTTCTTCAAAATTTTCTAGTCGCTGATAGCCAAATGTGAGATTTTTGACGTTTAATTTCAAACCACGGTTTGTGATGAACTCTTTTTCAATTTCATCAGCAGCTAACGCAACAGTAATTTCAGCCATGACAAAATCACAACTGCTAAGCCAATCAGGAAACTTTTTCAAGAAAAAATCATTCTTTTTTAAATGCTCCAGATTTTCAAAACTAACCGTTGATAATGATCGTGCTCGAGATTTAGTTGAATTAATGTTATACAGTACTTCACGTAGACAGTAAAAAATTTCGCTATTAACAGCAAGAATCTTTACTTTGTTCCACTGCCCAGATAATGACACAGAAATAGCAGGATCGATAAGAGAAGTGAGTTGGAGCAACAGCGACTCGCTGTTGAGAAAGTCATATCGTTCACCCACCTTGGACTCATACCAGGCCTCAAAAGCTGATAAATGGAACGATGCTTGAGAGTTGTAGACTGATGTAGCATTTTCTTCAGTCGTATGTTTGGAATCAAAGTCACACAAGATCTTTGTACAATTCAATACGGCAATGCCAGATAAACTAGCAGGTAGAGAATTTTTTGTGAACGGAATTCTCTCACCTCTATCTTCAATCTTGTTCACTAAAAGGCGAAATGAAGGCTCATCAACAGTGAGTTTCACAGCCGCTCTCGGTAATAAACTATTGAAAGAAAAAGAATGAGTTTTATTTTTTTTTGCATGGAAATGATTTCGCTCAGAGCTAGATAACAAAAAAGTTTCCATAAGAATTCCAACATGATGCGGCTCCAGACTGATTGATGGAGTTGTGACATTAATATTGGCCCTAAGAATGGTATCATTCAACTTTGGATGAATGTCCTTCACATACTGAAACGTCTTGGAGAAAATATTTGTCTTAGAGGTGGCTGTGATCAAAGGGATATACATAAGCTCTTCCTGTGCTGCATTGTGATCAATACCAAGCATTAATGAGCTACATGTAAAAATCGCCTGATGTGCTGTATCATTGTCTTTGAAAAAAAATCGAAAAGCTGGATTTTTTGGATTTAGGCGTCTAAGATCAAGAGAGATATCTTTTACAGAAAGAGCAAAACTTGTATCGTCGCCATTCACTTTTGATTTTCTGCGCTTTTTCTTGAAAATGCTTAGTGGAACTTTGTAAACTCCAACCGAAGTAATTTTGAGTTCAATCTCCTTGGTAATTTGTATTAGTTTGTTGGCTAGTGTCATAAAATAAATGCCAGACTTGGTAATGTTTTTGGCTGGTGAATTGTTAGAATCAAAATTTATACCAGATTTTGCAAACTTGAGTGATTTCATTGAATTTAATATATTCATCACTTTTTTTGCATCAACATTGACTATACCGAATCTACACGACAATATCAGGTCATTGAAGTCAAGAGTGATAGTATCAACAACGCTGCTGGCCTCTATGAAGAAATTGTCTAGGATCTTGTTTGACTTTTTTGACTTCTCACCATTTAGGTTGAGGTATACTTGATTGACTCCCAATTTACAAGAAACAGGGACTTCACCTGAAGTAGTGCAGTGACTATCAAGGGTGCCTGAGAATTGTAAAAAGTTTGTAAGTGGCACGCTGCGAAGGTCGATTTTCAGGAAAACTTTTCCGACTACCACGGAAGCTACACCCGAAACCAATATCGTCATATTTCCAACTGAGATATCAATGAAACGGCCATACTTGATACAAATCCGAAGTATATTAAAAAGAAGCGAGCCGTCTTTAATAATTGACTTCTGATTCTTGTGAGAAGAGGTGCAATCTTTGTTTTTTGAGAGATTTTTTGGTATAGGAGATTTGTCGTAGTGCTCTGGATCAATAGTAACGTCAAAATTTTTGATGTATACAGACAACCAGCCCGGACGAGTAAATGTTGGCCTGTGTATTGCAATTCCTATCTTGTAGATATGAACATTAATGTGCGGCTGCGGTGAATATGAAATCTTGCGTAGACAAAGAAAACCGATTCCAGCTATCGATATACCCGTTGTGAGATTAATGACGAGCAGTATGATGTGTAAGAGCAAATAAAACATAGCCGTTGCAACTAATATATAAGTGAGACCAGCTTTGATGCCAAAAATATTCGGAGGATCATTGAGTAGCCTAGACAGGCTTTTCATAATTGACATTCTGTAGAGCTTCTATTAGACTATGTCTGACTCAAAATACTGGAAATACATACATGATGACGCTGCCAAATGAGTGATGTGTGTTGAGAGAGCCAGCTAATTTGATTCAAAAAAAAAAAAAAAATGAATCTACCTGGAATTATACGAGTTAGAAAAACACCAAGTGCTACTCTTACCATTAACTTGAGAATTTTCTTACAGGTGGAAGGTATGATAAAAAAAACAAGTGGGCGATTTGGAAAAACAGGCACGAGACAAACGTTTTGTGGATTAGAAAGAGTTGATTGAATTGTCTAATTTAAAGATCCAAGCGTGCTGGAGTGTAGGGTGTGTGTGATCTAAAGATTAAAGAATCAGTGAATAATTACAAAGAAAAAGAAGGATAAAAGAAGTCTTGCGTTATCCTGTTTAATTTTTTTTTTTTTTTTTTTTTTTTTTTTGGTAGAAAAGGAGAACTATCTTTATGAAAAAAGTTAGGACCCAGGAGGGTTGGACTCAAAGCTTGAGACACAGATATCCAGTGGTATTTACTGTGACACAAGACGCCATAATGTCATGAAATACCAATCAGACATAAAAAAAAATATTAAAAATTTTGAATACAGAAATAATAAGATAGTTTCTACTATTATTTTTTTTTTCATATAAATAACTTTTACTGTCAATTTCAATCTTTGATTTTTGAAAATCTGTACAATAACAAAGCGATGTTTTTTTCTTTTGAAAAATAAAGTACAATGGAATTAGTTGTTATACTTTATGTCTTGAAACTTGATACATAAAATAAAAGTATATCAAATTTTTACACAAAAATTTTTTTTTTTCTTTTTTTTTTTTCTTTCTTTTCTTTCTCTCTTTAACGACTTTGGACCCGTTTTATTTACCATCGCCATCCCGCGTTTTGACCTTTTTTTTTTCAGGAACCCCCGTTAACGATCATTCGCCATGTCTAATTTTGCTAAGTGTAAGAATTTTTCATTTTGGTGTTCCTCATGTTATCTGTTCGCCGCTTTTTGTTGACTATGCTAACTCCTCTGAACAGTTCAAGATATCGGATCTTGGGCCGACGAAGTCGATGCCGACATCGCTCAAGAAGAATACAAGGGCTTCAAGGAGACCAACTCATCTGCTGCTAACCAGGCTGCCACCTCGGGTGTCAAGGTCGAGGAAGAGGAGGAGCAGCAGCAGCCTCTCTACACTGCCAAATTCATTAACCTCGACTGGCAGACCACTGAGGAAGAGTTCAGAGAGCTTTTCAAAGATCCCTCTTTAGGAATCACCAAGATTGACTTTCTCTACGACAAGCAAAACAAACCTCGTGGTATTGCTTTTATTGATTTCGAAACTGAGGCCGATCTCACTAGGGTAGTTACTGAATGGAACAATTATGAACTCAATGGTCGTAACATCAAGGTTTTTGCTTTTGATCACAACAAGCCCAAGCACCGCACTAACACTATCAACGTTAACAACACTGAGGGTGGTCGTGATTTTAGCAACTGGGACAAGCGCGAGCCCAGCTTCAACAGAAACAACAACACTAACAACACCTTTACCCGTACCAGATCCAACAACAACTTCAATGGCAGCAACAACAGCAACAACAACAACAACAACTTCCGCCGTGATGAATGGAAGTCTACTACTCCTGCTACTGCGACTCCTGTTACTACCAATACTACTCCTGCTAGCACAGAGCCCTCTAGACCCAGAGTTAAGTTGAACTTGGCCCCCAGAACTAAGCCTTTGAATACCGATGAGAGTACTACCCGTCCCAGTTCGCTATTTGGTGCCGCCAAGCCCGTTGACACTGCTAAGAAGATTCGCGAGATTGAAGAGCGCACTGCTAAGCTTGAGCAGGAGCGCCTTGAGCGTGAGCAGAAGCTGGCGGAGAAGGCCCAGGCTGAGAGAGAGGCCAAGGCCAAGCTCGAGGCTGCTCGAAAGTCCTTCGCTGCTTTGAGCACTGAAGACGAGGCCGCCAAGGACGAGGAGGTCGAGGAAGAAATTACGAGCAGCCGTAAGAAGGAGGACCTGACTGCTGCCGAGAAGCTTTTGTACGCCGAGGCTACTCAGGAGGAGTTAGATGGTGATGGATGGAGCGTTGTCGGCTCTGGCAAGAGATCTGGCCGTAGATAAACTAGCGGGACAACCTGGGTAAACATAATTTCCAGGGGGGAACACAAAAAAAAAGAAAAAAACCGGGAAAAAAAAGGCGAATGCTTTGTACATGATATATGATATTTCAGTTTTGTAGAGAAAAAAAAAGTAATTCAACAGTATTTGTATGATATTTGGTATTTTGTAACAAAAAAAAAACATTACCCCAGATAGGATCCATGATTTTAAATAAACCTGTATAGCGATTTTGAATACAAGTTGCACCAGTTGAAGCCAGGTATTTTACGTATTTAAAGACAGTTTCGTGATAATTATGAACGCGAAAAAAAAAAAGGCTCATTCGAGACTTCACGACACTTCGGTTATGAGTTGAAAATTTAAACTTCTCTTATGATTAGTTTTTTTTTTACGTTGATTTTTATTTTTTATTTCCTTTTCTTTTCAAAACTTTTTTTTTTCTTTACTCCTTCTTTTTTTTTTTTTTTTTTTTTCTCCCTCTCTCTCTCTCTTTGTTTGTTAGTATTTATCATCCCATTCCTTTGCCTCCCCCTTTCTGTCTCTTTCTGAATATCGCATTTTTTATTCAGTCTCCATCTCTTATTACTTGTGACCGCCGTTTTTATTGCTTTTTTTCTATCGACAAACAATGGGAAACAGTTCGTCCAAGGCCGCAAAAACAAAATCCAAGAAGCAACAACCTGCGTTTTCACGAACCGATACACAGGGCTCGTCGCGGTCCATCAAGTCATTTCATTCCCGGCGATCTGTCCAGTCTGAGGCTGACTCGTTTAAGTCAGCGTTATCGGCTGCGCCAACCGACGATGATTACGAATCCTCAAAATTCACAGACAAGCCTTCTCGACAGACGCCTCCTTCTGCGCTACTTTTACCCTCGTCGACACTGCAAGATATTTCTGCACACGATCTTCCGCTAACACCGGGGCCCAGCATTCTTGCGCCACCTATAGAATCTAACAACGCAGCCGAGTTTTTTCCCGCCACCTATCAGGGCAACACTGACTCTGAAAATAGTAATAATACAACAAATAGTAATTCTGTGAGTGCCAACGGTACCAACAGCGTCAACGGTAACATAGGCGATGTTCGACCGTATCATAGAAGAACGTATAGCAGTAGCAGTATAATCAATGGAGGTGTCATTAATGATGGGTCCGGGTATTTTTCAGATAACAACAACATAAACAATGATAATAATAATATCAACAACAGCAATAATACTACTATTTGCACAAACGACCTGCTGAATGACAACTCAGGTCAATCGCATGAGAACTTATCACCACCGTCGCTAGAGTCTGGGAAGGCTTCGGACGATGCATCTACAGATACGGCAGAGACGGGGACAACTAAAGCATCATCAATTTCGTCGGTTCCTGGAACGCCTAAAAGCGATAGCACCAACATTCCTGGCTCTATTGTGACAACGACACTCGCATCGACTGGCAACAGTCCTAGCAATCAATTTGGTAGTCCAATTGCATCACCTTTCTCGCGGGGCGAGCGCAAACTGGGGCTGCGTACTGCATCGTTTGCATCGTCTACAGGTGGCAATAGCGGCATCACATTAAATATTGATGAGGTTATCCAACGATTGCTGGACGCTGGGTATCGTGGGCGCACATCAAAGCATGTTTGCTTAAAGAATAATGAGATTGCGTTGATTTGCCAAACAGCACGTGAGATTTTTTTGACACAGCCTATAGTACTGGACCTGTCACCACCGGTTAAGGTAGTAGGCGACGTGCACGGGCAGTATGGAGACCTTATCCGGATGTTTGACATGTGTGGGTTTCCGCCGGCGTCTAACTATTTATTTCTTGGAGACTATGTGGATCGAGGCAAGCAAAGTCTGGAGACAATTTTACTTTTATTATGTTACAAGATTAAGTATCCAGAGAATTTTTTCCTTTTACGCGGTAATCACGAGTGCGCCAATGTGACTCGCGTGTATGGGTTTTACGATGAGTGCAAGCGCCGATGCAACATTAAGACGTGGAAGATTTTTATTGACACTTTTAACACACTACCAATAGCTGCTATTGTGGCCCAAAAGATTTTTTGCGTACACGGTGGGCTGTCGCCGTCACTAAACAACATGAATGAGCTGCGGTCGATCCAGCGGCCAACAGACGTGCCAGACTATGGTCTTCTTAACGACATTCTGTGGTCGGACCCGGCTGACACAGAGAATGAATGGGAGGACAATGAGCGCGGAGTTTCTTACTGCTTCAACAAGGTAGCCATTAATAAGTTTTTAGCCAAATTTGGGTTTGATCTGGTGTGTCGCGCCCACATTGTGGTAGAAGACGGGTACGAGTTTTTCAACGACCGAACACTGGTGACAGTGTTTAGTGCACCAAACTACTGTGGTGAGTTTGACAACTGGGGCGCGGTTATGAGTGTTAGTGATGACTTGTTGTGCTCGTTTGAATTGTTGAAGCCATTGGATAGTATGGCGCTGCGACAGGAAATGCAGCGCAGCCGGTTGGAGCGCCGAGCAAACTCGCTGAGCAGTTCGATCCCTGCCGCACAGAGTGTGTAAAAAAAAAAGAAAAGACGTATTAATTTACTAGAGCATTATTTATAAACCTTTAGGTTTTTTTTACTTATGATGAGGAGAGTTTTAAAAGAAAAAAAAAATAATTTTTTTTATGAGATTAAAGATAAGTAAATCGTAGTAGGTTGAAAAGGTTTGGCACAAGCAGTTGATGTTGTAAATCAGATCTAAACAAAGGTTTATTTTATTAGTATTGACATTTATATATAAGTTTAAAACTACAAAAATTGATATCATCATTATAATATATAATCATTTCAAGTCAAATAAACCTACTGTGTACATTTAGATCACGACAAAAATAGAAAAAAAATCATGATCATACTTTTAAAATTATGTTTGAAACAGGAATAGACATACGCACACGTATATCTAAATCATAAATAAATACATGAATGTAACCACAATCAAATCTATATAGTTTGTACAAAAGAAAAAATGGCCTTATTTGAACATAATTTCATATCACTTTTGATTTTTTTTCTTTTTTGTAAACTCCAATATTTTGTATATAAAAAATTTAATGTTTTTTTTTTTTTTTTTTTTTTTTTCATTAGTCTAAAATCGAGTATAAATTTTGGTAGTCTCAAAAATCAAAGATTTTTGTTTTTATAAGTAACATTCACATGGTACAAGTCTGTTAATATAATTGGCAGGAAAAAAAAAACACTTATTTTATATGCAAACAGTATACAATCTGATTTAAAATAAAACAAAAAAATTTTTTTTTTATTACGGAACCTACAAGATATTGTTATCAGCGTATTTCAATAATCTTAATATTTGAGATACCTGTTAAATTCTTAATGAAACTGATTTATATACATATAAAATTGAAATATGTAAAGTCTGGTGAGTGGAATACCAAAGGTTTAAACGTCAAGTGTAGAATTTAAAGATGAAATTCCGAAAAAAAAAACATATATTATGAATGAGCTCAAAACAGTGATTACCACAAGTAATTCTCTCTTTTTTTTTATATATAAATGTATACGTATAATCTATAAATCAACTAGCTCAAGAGATACATGTACGATTTGTAGCTTGATGAGTTGGCCTGATTGATTTATATCACAATAAATCAACAAATTGTATATAAACCCTGTCAAAAAAAAGACTCGCGATTTTGATAAGTTATTCACTAGAGAGAAAAATAAAATAAATGATATTGATAATAACAAGTATTAGAGAAGGTACTGATCTTGAAAATCATCTCCAGTATGAAACAAAAAAAAAGACAGCTGAAAAAGCTGCTAGTTCTTCGGGAAATATGGTCAATTTGAAACAAAAAAGCTGCTATGCGCAAGTAAACCACGGATAGAATGAGCAAAAAAAAAAGTATAAAATATGTTAGGTGAACCTTGACAAATATCATAGTTTTCTGTGAGTAGTGAGTTTATTTCATCTGTCGGTGCGTTAGATATTCAGGATTCAGAAGTTGAATCAAAGTAAGTGTCCCCAATCCACTGAAATCAACTCATCCAAGATTGTGTCTTGTTTTTTTTTTGTTTTTTGACCCTTAGACAAGCTGTTCCAGATGTAAATAGGTCACGGTGCTCTTGGGACAGTATTTTCAAATGAGATAGATTTTCACTATTGATGTGGTGAGCTGGAAACAGTTTGAACAAGAAGTAGCCTTTTGCATTTTGTGCAGTGTACCTTCTCAGAGAGAGAAAAAAAAAAAAGCTTTTTCCAGGACTTGATCTAATTGTTCCTACTTAATATCACAATTAGGGTTTCGAGTGTTAGTCGAGTTTTTTTATAAACTCATTACCTATCTGTCAATGGTATGCCTGATTAGAGGCAGCTTACTCAAAAATTTACAAGTGTGTCAGCCTCTGGTATCAATGTGTACACGTATTAAGTGTTATGTCTCCTAGGTTTTTTTTTTTAAATTTCAAGTCTTATATCGACAAATATGATTTTGAATTTAACTTCTTCTTTGTATACATATCTTTCTTATAATTTTGATCTAACTAAGGATATTGATTTTTTTGATTTATATTCTTGTAATTTTCTTGACAACAAAATAACTAACAATACTTGTAAACTCTGAGGCTTCAAAAAAAATATAAATCTTTTGCCAATGAAAAAAAAAAACTACATTATATTTGCTTAATAATTGTTATATAATATGTATACATTTTTTCCGAAGGGCAATAAAAATCATGTTTTTTTTTGAATTTTGATAACCCAGCCAGCATTTACTAGGAAACATTATATTTGGCGTTGTTTTAAACGTGATAGTCGTGACTAGATACAACATTCACAGATATAAACACCAATAAGTCAAGTCTGTAAATGTTCTTTACCTTTGGTTATAAGTAATAACAATAATAACAATAATAATAATAATAATAATAATAATAATAATAATAATAATAATAATAATAATAATAATAATAATAATA
>QVTG01000259.1:0-32795 GCA_013305925.1 Geotrichum reessii | reverse complement strand
TCTGGTGTAGTTGGTTATCACACTCGCTTAGCATGTGAGAGGTCCCCGGTTCAATTCCGGTGTCGTCCAATTTTTTGTTCAGTCAATAAAAATTCTTAGCAAGTGCTGAAATAAATGGACGGATTTCTATGTATACGTATAATAGTTTACTTCGGGTTGTAAAAAAAAACCTCAATAACGTCACTTTTTTACTTAAATGAAATATACATATAATACGGTAATAAGTATAATAACTAATTAAAAACATTTATTAAAAACTTGGTTTTACCTTACCTCTAACAAGCTGTTTTAGCTGCAAATATGTCGTAGTGGTTTGAAAAAAACTTTTGGACGTGAGATAAATATTGCAAATGTGATATACTTATGTTATAAATTTTTAACCAAGTTTTCAAAAAATCCTCTCTGGCCTTCATTTTAGAAAATATGGCGGTTTTATGAAACAATTGCCAAAGTTTCATGAGAGAGTCCCACTTGATACAAGAAAAAAAATTTTCAAAAAGGTGGTTTGAATTTTTTTTTTTTTTTTTTATCACTTTCGCTAATAATTTACTCCATTACAAAAATGTAACAAGTTAAAAAATTACTCCCTGTCAATACCAGATATTACTCTATCAAAATTTATGTATTCAAAATCACCTAAAGCATCTAGATTGGTTTATGGCAAATTTGGTGCCGTCGAATCTCATGCCATGATAACTAAAACAAGCTCAAACTATTTGAAAATGCCATAAAAAATAAATAGTGTTACATTCATTAGATAAAAAATCTGTTCATTGTCCTTACATCACATAGTTACATAATTAAAATAATAATAACAAAGATATACAAAGAAGACATGGAATTCACAAAAAAACATTTGTCTCTATGAGACTTTAAATTTAACATTCTAAGCGCGCTTTAGGTGTTTCAGGCATTCGATGGCGCCGAATTCTTCACGAAATAACACGTGTGCTATGGGGAAACCTTGGATACATAACACCTGCTGGAATGATAACAGAGATTAACACACAGTAAAATGTTAATAAACTGCTCTAATGATATCTTTGTTATTATTATTTAATTATGTAACTATGTGATGTAAGGACAATAAACAGATTATCTATCTATCTAACTGCTCTAATTGAGCAAACCATCAACAAAGAAGTCGCGGTAATAAGTTTAAAAACTTGGCTACCGTTCCAAGACTCTTCTTGGTGTCAAGTAGGATTTTTAGATCAAGTTCCGGGGAAACTTTACTTAAGAAGCTACGTTCCACAGGATGTAGAGGGCACTCCTTAAGAACATGTTCAACTGTTTCCAGCTGTCCACATTCGCAGTTATAATCTCTCTCAGTAATACACTTCATTTGGAAATACTTCGCAAGAGCACCATGACCTGTTTGCAGCTAAAACAGCTTGCTGACGAATATGGCGAGACACAGGCTTCATGAATGGCTCGAGTGGGTTGGGGATACTTACTGTCATACAACTTTCATTGAATATACGATTAATATTATCGAAGTTCACCTAATTTTTCATAATCTCTTTGCCACTCAGCCCGTAATGTACAGCGCATAGTGCTTTTCAGCTTTTGCAATGCTGTACGAGATTTCTTGTCTCAATCATACTTTAGATGTTTCCAGTGCGGTCTCTTACTCCAGTACTTGTCATCATCAATGCTTTTCATTTGTTTGTCTTTTATAAATAATTCATCAAAGTCGTTTTCAAATGATTTGTTACCAGTAGCAAGTTTTCTAACAATATTTCATAAAAGTTTTTTGGACTAACAACTCAGTTGACTCTGACAGTAAACCGGTCATAGATTTCATTCAGTCTCATATACACAAGTAAGATTTCGATATTGCGCTGCATTGCTTTGATAGGCGCAGACTTTAAATGCATCTAAAAGCCTGCGTAAAGCCCTATTTCCAATCTTTTTAACTTTATCTTTCCATTGACCTGTCAATTTGTGATACCAACCTGGACTGGTATATCCAGGTATTGGCCGCACACATAAAATTTTTGAGCTGTTTTATTTGCTGACTAGGAATTCCCCTGTACACACACCACCAAAGTATTCTTATAATACCCATGACTTTCTTGGCTTTGGAGGTGACGGTCTTTGCATGCTCATGAAACTTGAGTTTGCAGTCGTTTATTAGTTTCAGAAACTTTAGGCCCCTTTGAGCCTGTCGTTTGCTTAAGTCAGAGATCAACAAAAATTAATTTTCTGAAAGCCTTTTTTTTCTTCAGACACCCGCTTTTACGTCTGTAGATGTGCAGGAATTCTCCTTGCTTATTATCTTAGTCAAAATCTATGTGGTATTCTAAAAGCTCGATTTTGAAATTTTTGTAACACCGTGCTTAGCTTCTCAGTGTTCCTGCCAACGTTCCTACCCCAGCGTCGATAGTAATTTCATCAATATACCCCATATAACGTAAGGATAATAAAAAAATATATTTTCTATAGTTGGATTGAATTTGCAAGTCATTCTTCTCAAAGCTGCACAAAGCTTGAAATCCCATATTGAAGGAGAAAGTCGAAAAGTTTTTTTTTTTGTTTTTTTTTTTGAGATTATTAGCTTACAAGTTATCAAATAATTAGAGCATTAAAAAAACGAATGCAAAAGTTTTATGAATAAAATAAAAATAAACACGAAGACAGTATAAATTATTGAATGTTTTATTTCTTTGTTACTAAAATGTGTAATTTGTACTGTGAACATCTGTAGATTTGTCGTGAGTATATGTCCATATGAAATAAAATAATTAAGAAAAAGTTTTTTATAAAAATCAATGTATAAATACCTATCTCTAAATATATGGATACAACATCATATGAAATTTTAAAACTAACATAGTACGATGGGGTTTTTTTTTTCAGTCTAGTTATTTAATTTAGGGTTGATACCGGGCACAGAGCTAGAAATTTGGCCTGGATCCTGATTAGCCCAAAACTTTTGAGGTTGATTTGGTATACCCCAAGCTGTATCTGGTGGTGGATGGTGTTGAAAATGTTGCGAACCAAGCGGTCCCTGTAGACCACTATGTTGCTGTTGCTCTTGTTCAATAAGCTGAAGTTGTTGTTCTTGAAACTGCTGATTGTATGGCTGCATCTGTGCAGGAAGAGGAATAGGCGGAGGTACAATTCCTGACCCGTCTTTGTCATTAAGAAAAAGCCCGCCGTTGACGCTGTTACTAGTGCCATTGAGCAGATCTAGAAAATCATGCGTATAAGTTTCAAGAATTTCGGGCTGAATTAAATTTTCCTGTGCGTTATAGTCAAAAAAGTTGACAGGCAGGCCTAGTGAGTCTGAAGTATGTTTGAAAAATGTACTAATATTGATATGATTAGTATCAAACATATCAGGACCGTTTTGATTCAAAAGCATAAAGTTTTGTGTGTACCGCTCAGGGGTATTGGCACTGACACTAGTCGTATCAGAAGCAGGACTAATTTCTCTTTGAGATTGTTGAGGAGAAGTACTGCTTTTGCTAGCATTGGCGATGTTGTAAGTATTAAAAGCCTCACTATGAGGAGAGTTAGGAAGAGACTGAGAAGTGACCCCCGTGCTTTGTGGTGAGGGAGGAGGAAGGCTGACATTATCGTATTGAGCCATACACTCCGGCGGTTGTTTTTGTAAGCGTGATATTGAAGGCAAAAAAACAGGTTGTTCAGTTCCTTTGCCACTGAAGTTACTCACTGACTCTTTTCTTGTGACCATTTCAGCCTTTTTGCCCAAGTAAATATTGGATTCAGATGGCCGACGAACAGGAGGAGGAGGTAAATGATGGATTGATCTAGAGGAAGGTGAAGGAAGTTCTGGTTTGGGATTGTTGGTCGAAACATGACTAATACTAGGAAGTCGCTCAATTGGTTTCATCGTTGAAGGGGAAGAATGATTTTGAGTCAGCAAATTTATAGCTGTAGAAAGAGGAGCCGTGGCGAGAAGGGAATTATTTGATGAAGTTTGAAAATAATGACTAGGAATACCATTTTTTTCAAAAGAAGAAATTAAGTGCAAAGTCTGTTCCTTTCTACGAGCGGCATTTTTGTTGCCAACTTTCATCATCTCGTCTAATAAAGACAAGCCAACATTGATGTGCTGAGATGCAGAACCGTGAACTCCAAAAGCGACGTTAAAAAGAATAAGTGTCGAAAGAGCAGAATAAATGTACTCACGATCAAGATATCCAAACTTTGCAAGAAGAGACATTGACAACAAATTATTGTGAGAACGAAGTGTTTGTATCGAAGCTTGAAGGGATGCGTTAAGCATAGTCACAATGTCTTTTGAGTAGCGAGTCAAGTCAATAGGTGCGCGCTTCACGCGTATAGATCGCAACCTCTTTCTGACAAAGTATAACAGTAAAGGTCTAATAGTTAAATTGATGCATCGAAAGTACTCAGAGTGAATATTAACAATGTTGCGTGAGGTTTCAATGTTATCTTTAGTGTAATCAACCTTAAGGGCGTCAGGAAGGCTTTTTCGCCACTGAAAAACCTCGGAGAGAACTGACAAAATAATTGGAATAATGTCGGAGTGAATTTTTTGTTGGTAAAGTCTAACCATCATTCTACTGAAGATTTGAGAAATTCGAATAAACTGGTTAATATTGGTTGGATCTCGAAAAACATCATATTTAGTTTTGTTATCCCGTAATATATTTCCCTGAATGTTGGCAGGAAGTTCTGTTGTTATAACATCATCTGGAATAGAAAGAGGAAAGCCAAATTTTGCACTGCAATATCGGTCAATAGCGTACAAAGTCCACCAAAGTCTGCGACGATGTTCTAGTTCGTACCGATTCAATTCTTCCTTGCCAGTATCATTATACATTCCATTGAGTAATGCCCCACGCATAGCTAAACCTCCAAGCAAGAAATGACCAGAAGAAGCGTCAACAATTTGATGGTAAAACGCATATAAAAGAAGTGTTTGAACGTTTTCCACTGAGCAAATGCCGCTTTGCAAACTGGTGTATGCAAAATTTATAACAAACGTAGCCTTATTAAAGTATTCCATACCAGGAAAAAAAGGAGAAGGAGTCGTAGTATTCTGACCAACGTAATACATCTTGCCAATAGCCATAATCATGAGAATCGATGTAACCTTAAGAACTTGCTCTCTCGAAAGATAATATTCTGGTGTGTATTCAAAGTAAATATTGTAGAGCTCGGTCTTGAACCGTCCAGGATTGAAAAAATAAAAACTTTCGCCAAGAAAAACATCAAAAGCTTCGTAGTACTTAAGAGCAAGTTGGTATGGAGGAAGGTCGAGTTCTACAGTCATTGGTGCCTGATCAGCCTGTCTAGATTGAATAAAAAATATGTCATTGTTTCTAAGCATAAACACTTGTGTAGGTATCGTGGCATCGGTTTGTTCGTCAAGCTCTTTAAAGCTTACATTTGCAGTCGGAAAAATTTGGTTAATTTCGTCACCAAACGCAGTTAACGAGGTAGAACCGGCCACCAAAGAAGACTTGCGTACAATATCTTTGTCAAGTTTGTTTGATGGGTAAACTGAGTCGTTATCGGCATCATATGACTTTAAGCTATGAAAACTGCTGGAGTTGGAAAGTCTTGGTCGCTTGCTGATATCGTCATGTTCTTCAAACTCTTCCAGCTTGATACTCCATTTAGTCGCGTCGGTGGTCTTTTTAAGACTTTCAAGTTCGGCTTTAAGCTCAGAGTTTTCATTTTGCAGGGTCTGAATATATTTTAACGTAACAACAATTTTTCGTTCACTTTCGATGTATGTACACTCAGCTCTTGATTTAGCACAATTATCACACGGACTACCGCCGTTACATTTTTTGTGTCTCTTTCGGCACCGCTCACATGCCACAGAAACACGGGTGGTACCTTTATCCTTTGACTCCTTGATAGGATCCGGTTTGATCAATGGCTGCAGATTATACTGAGACTGTGATGGTATTTGAGACGGGAACATTTCTAGTGTTGGCCGCTATACCATCAATATACAGAAGATTACTGAATGCGGTAGTCTTTGTGCACGCTCGGTATGTCTATACAGATTGTATCTATATAAAAAATTGCAAAGTCGTAATTAAGCAAGCGGTTCTCTGAAGACGTTTTGATATGAGACGGAACTAGATTTGCTCAGTGAAGCATAATGTTTAAGAAATATAGAGCGACTACAAGATGAGAGAAGGAGAGGATAGAGAGGGAAAAAAAAAATATGTGGAAAAAAACTGAGTAACAAGAAGTTGAAAAAAAAAAAAAAAAAAAAAAAGTTGAACTTGTGAATAACAATTTTTTTTTATTTTTTTTTGTTTTTTGAAAAATAAAAAAAAATTTAAAATTTAAAATTTAGAATAAAAAAAAAAAAGACAAAGAGACGAAACTACAATAGAAGTTAGGGAAAAAAAGAAAAAAAAATCGTCCATTTTAGGGAGTTGCAAAAACTTTGGGATTCATGTTATCACTGCCACTTTTTTCAGCGCAAGGCAGAATGTGGAAAGGTAAAAACCAGCTGTTAGATTGTCCATTAAAAAAAAAAAAAAAGGAAGTATTAAACGCAGTAGAAACCTTTTAATTAATTTGTATGTTTTTACGTAAACATTTGCATGGTGTTGCTAAAAGAATTTTGGTGATTGAATCATGATTCCAGCTGTTTCTTAACGTCATATTGCTCAGTTACCCATGAATGAACCAATTTAAAGACGCTTGGTAACTAACCAGTTTTTTTCAGGTTTGTTTTATACGGCACTTTGCTACTATGAGAGCTCCTATATTGGAAATTATTTCATTCCATCTTCTATTTATGGTGTTGCAAACCACCTCGGTCATTGCCCATACTTTTCAACGACTCCTATAATTACGATAAATAAGAAAAGTAGTGTAACCAACCTAAAATGCCCTGACGTGTCCCGTGTTTAAGACAATAAGTATGCGATGAGATAATAATGGGCGGAAGGATTTTGACATAATCAAAAATTAAAGTAAAATAAATAAATAAATAAATAAATAAATAAATAAATAAATAAATAAATAAATAAATAAATAAATAAATAAATAAATAGAGTGCATATAGAAATTTTAATCAAAAAAATGATTAGAGTAGTGTTTTTTTTTTCCAGCTTTACTCAAAACGTCTTTAAGCTTTTATTTTGCTGTAAAATCCCGTCATTTTTTTTTTCCATAAAATTTTATCGAAAAAAAAAATACATAGGTTGACAATGTTGAGAGCCGCAAGTACTTCAACTGGTGTATTTCCGTTCAGTTGCCTCGTTCGTATCTTACACATATGTTTGGTGTTTAATATACACTTTTAAAGTGTTTGCTCTAATCTTTAAAAAATGCAAAGTTATGGCTGTTTATTTTTTTAAGAGATTTACAGAAATTTCACAAAGCTTCGACTTGATTGTTTGCCGTTCTTAGGAGCTGCCTTTAGAAGCCGCCTTTATGTAAATTTTCCACAATCTATTGCTAGCTTCCTTAGCAATTGGTTTTTTTGTCCTTATACCGAGTGTTATTATTTCAACAAAAAAAAAGAAAAATATAACAAGAGAAGGGCCATCGAATGCCTGAAACACCTAAAGCACGCTGAGAACGCTAATTTTAAAGTCTCATAGAGATGAATGTTTTTTGAATTTCATGTCTTCTTTGTATATCTTTGTTATTATTATTTTAATTATGTAATTATGTGATGTAAGGACAATAAACAGATTTTTTATCTATCTATAGCAATTAATATGATGTATGTTAGAATCGTACATCAAGTGTTGAGTGTTTTGAGTGAGTAAATAAACTTATGAAAATAGACCTATGATCATAAATATTTGATACAGAAGACATTTTTATTTTGACCCAAAAACAAATACTTGTTATAGATACAAGAAGAGGATAAAACAATTTATTTTTTTTTCATTTATCTTAAATAATTATGTTTTTTTTTTTTTTTTTTTTTAATTTTTAGAATGTTTTTCATCATCCTATTCTGGTTAAAACTATGTGGTCTAATACTAAAAGATAAAAAAAATACTTTGAAGTTATAACTTAAACCAGATCTTTCTCTCTTTTTTTGTTTAACTTTTATCAAGTCAACCTGCATTTAATTAGTTTTTTTTTTTTTTTCCTTCTTTTCTAAAACGCTATCATCTTTTTAAAACAAAGACTTTTTACAAATCTTTAGGAAAAGTTCCTCTATTTTTTTTTTAAAAAAAAAAAAGAGTTAAAAATTTACAAACACAAGTGTTTGAATTATAGAAATTTTTTAGGTAGTTTCTTTTGGTTTAACAATAATGCTTTTTTTTTTTTTATTTATTTGACTAATAAACCATCTATGACTTTTTGTTTTGTGATGATACTTATCATTTTTAGCTTCTGTTTCTTCTATATACTTTATCAATTGTGCGCTTCTTTTCTGGGTTTTTTGTATACTAGGTTTTTCAAAAAGTATTCTTTTGCTAGATTCTAATAGCGCCATTACTAGCTCAATCTTTGTCAATGACTAACTAATTGAAAACAGTGAGCTGATTTGAATTCAAACATTTGTATGTTTGATATTATATGAAATGATGTTAAAGATATCGATTTAATATAACAGACAAAATAAACCTGTCTTGGTTTTTTGTTGTTTTGACGATTTTTAAATCATTGGTATTTTCAAATAATTAAACTGATTTTAATAAATAAAAAAAAAGGTTTAAGCCAGAAGATTGACTTATAAAATTAACTGTAAAATGAAAGTTCAGAGATATCAGATAAGAATTTTATATATATATATATATATATATATATACAAGTGTTCAGCGAGAGGTTTTGTTTTCATGTGGCTCAAAAAAAATATTTCAAAAAAAAAAAAATCCAAAAATATTAGTAATATTTTTTATATGCTTGTTTATATGACTCCAAAGTTTTCAATAAATTTTGGATGTATTTTCTTAGACTTTTGCTTTAGTTATCTTGGTTTTTTTTTTTTTTTTTTTTTTTTTGAAAACTGGTATGTAAAATAACTCAACTTTTAATCAATTTGTTTGCTTCTTTTGTTGTTAACATACTTTCAGACCATTCAACTCTACTTTCATACAAACATGTGTAGATCACTATTAAAACCACCAAGGTGTGGTCTAAACAAAAGAATACTACAGAATCTAAAATATATATAAGCTGTGATTCAATAGATCAATAGTAAAATAAAGCTTGAAATAAGTCAAAGTAGAATTGGGAAATATAAATCTTTTTTTTTTCAACAAAAATTGAGTGGTATTATCTTAACTAGTCCAAAACCATTTATAAAGATTGTGTCTCAAGCTTCAGCCTGATTATAGTGCCTTTTTGTGATTCAATTTTCAAATGATGCTTGAAAATCCCACTGCTATCAAGAGATCAGTTGAAAGCAGTCAACCATGTTTTTTTTTTAAAATAGTGTCCTATTCAATCTAAAAACTGTGCCTGCTATTTTTTTTTTTTCTTTTTAAAAAAATATTATTTACAAAAACTCAATCCAAATGTCTTTGTTTATTAACGTCTGTAGTAGAAATTAAACTTTTGAATTTTTGTTGCCGTTTCGTCTTTACTGATAGTGTTTAGACTTTAGGGCGGATTGCAACTCTGGTTTTTGTTAGTTAAGTAGATCTTGTTGTTTCAAAGAATTTGGCGCCACCAGACACTAGAATCACTAAAGTGCACTGATGACACCACTTTGAAAGTTTTATAGAAAGAATTAAAATCTTTAAAGTCAATTTTGTGTATTCAATTTTTTTCTTCTATATTTTATATACAGTAGACTTGTTTTTGAATTGATCCAGATACTTTAAATTGGATCATGATAGAAAATTATTTGAATTACATGCCGGGAATTTCCACATTCTACTGCTAAAAGTAATTTTATTTGAAAAAAAAAAAAAATCTAAAATAATAATCATCTAAAGGCATGTTGAAAATTCTTCATAGCCCAGTTTTTAATAAATATTCAACGCGGGCTTTGTTCATGGGTCTTGAGTTGACAAATATAGTGATAACTACGTGTGATTAGATCTATCACCTGTTTATGAAACTTTGCATTACATGTCTCAACTAAAAAGCAAGTCCGTTGAATTTCTATTATTATTATTATTTAAAAATCAATTTGAAAAAACAATACATTGGTATAGCACCAATTAACGCAGAGTCTATCATACCTTAGCCGAATATCAATTTTAAACTGATAACTGCTTGTACTAATAATTGAGCGGAACAATACCATTATTTTTTTTTAATACTGGTTATTTATCAACACTTGATTATTTTGAATCAAACAACTTGAAAAAAAAATTTTTTTTTGTAGTCTCATAATAAGCTGAATTCAAAGTAGGTCAAAAACCCCCCTGTGGTATATTGTTCAAGAATTTGGCCTGGTTGAAAAAAAAAAAAAAAAAAAGAAAAAGAAAAAAGAAAAACGGGATTGTTTAAAGTTCCGTTTTTTTTTTTAATATTTTTTTCACTGACTAAAAAATATTATTGAAAAAATTCATTTTGCTATCTGGGATAGTAGCATTTTAACAAACCCACTGAGTTAGGGGGAAATAGTTACATTAAACTGTTTTTCGTGAAAAAAAAAAAAAAAAAAAAAAAAAACAATAATAATAATAATAATAACTGTGATAGTATCAATAATTGGATTCCAATGGCCAACTTTTTAAATACTAATGACTCAGGACATTTTGATAAATATTACTTTTTTTTTTAAAAAAAAAAATAAGAACAAAAGTGCTTTTATTAAGTGTAGTTTTTATTATTTTTAATGAAATTTGTGAGTTGAATAATCTAAAGTTAGAACGAAAACAAGATCGTGCATTCATCATGTTCTATTATTAACCTCACCAATCATGGTAATAATAATAATAATAATATAATAATAATAATAATAATTAATAATAATAATAATAATAATAATAATAATAATAATATAATAATTATAATAATAATAATAATAATAATAATAATAATAATAATAATAATAATAATATAATAATAATAATAATAATAATAATACCAAATATATACAAAGAAGAAATTGAATTCAAAATCATTTGTCTCTTTATAAGATGTTAAAAATTAACGATGTCAGAGTCTTTTAGGTGATTCTGGCATGTCGATAACGCCAAAACCTTTTATGAAATAATACATGTTCAAAGGGAAACCTGGGATACATAACACCTGCTGGAATGATAACAGAGATTGACACACAGTAAAACTTTAACATGCTGCTCTAATCAAGCAAAACCATTAGAACAAAAGTTGCAGTAATAAGTTCAAAAACTTGGATATTGCTATAAGTCTCATCTAGGTATCAAATAGAACTTTAAGATTGTTTTGGGAGAACTTTGCTTGAGAAGATATACTTTATAAAATGCAAATTTTATTCTTTAGAGACGTGTTTAACTGTTTTCAGATGACCGCATTTCACTTTTATGATTCCTCTAAGTAATGATATTTCATGTACAATACTTTCTAAGAGTATCATGATTTTATTGCAGCTGAAACAGTTTGCTAAGGTTATGACAAGGCACATTTTTTTTTATTATGAACAGTTTCCAGTGGGTTGGTGTACTCACTGTTATATAACTCCCGCTTAGTACAAGAATAGTATTATCAAAATTTATCTAATTTGTCGTTTTTTTTTGTTTTTTTGTTTTTTATGTCATTCAGCGCCCGTGATGTACAGAGTATAGTGGCTTTTTGGCTTCTGCAATTTTATACGAGCTTTTTTTTTTTTTTTGTCTCGTTCACACTTTGGATGGTTCCAAGGTAGTCTCTCACTTCCAATACTTGTCATCATAGATGTTATTCATTTGTTTGACTCTCATGAATGATTAATCAAGGTCGTCTTTGAGTAGCTTACTATTAGTAGCAAGTTTCAAATATTAATAGTAATAATAACAATGATTCCTTTTTTTTTTTCGGGGTAGTTAGCTGGTGTTTTAATTTTCAAGAAAAAAAACAATGCTAGAATCACATCAAAACCCACTTGAATAAATATCTCACAATTATTGTCTTTATTAACAAATGATTGAAATTTTTATTTTTGTGGGTTTTTTTATTGGAGCTCTAAACATGTCTGTCTCTTTTTTTTTTTTTTTTGTTACCTTGGAGAGTGGTAAAGTCTCCAGACGTGTCTTGCATGGAAATATTATTGTAAACACATGAAAAACTGTGTTATTATTTTTTTTTTTAAACAATGCACCTATTAAAAAAGTATCTAATAACTTTACCTATATTAAAATAATTGTATATTGTTGAACGTGTTACAAAAAAAATACAGCAATTGAGAATGGCATTCTTTTCTTTTTTTTTTTAATTTGATTCAATTTTTTTGCAACTGTTTTTTAAGGTTGATAGAATTTTTCAACGTTGCAGTCTAATTGCTTCATGTATTAATAAAAGCATGGAGGGTCAATTTTTTTTTTTTGAAAAACAAAAAAAAGTTTTCAACCATTTAAATTATTATTATTTTTTAAACCATTCAACAATCAACAGCTTTTAAAATAAAATAAAAAAAAAAAATCAGTTTGAGAGAACCTCGAAATGCGCCAAGTCGCGTGATGAGAACAGTGTCCAAGTGATTTTTTTTCAATTTATTTTTCAGGTGCAAATAATAGTTGTATTCAACTTTGATTTATATTTTTATATACTTTGTTGTTTTTTTTTTTTTTTTTTTTTTTTTTAATAATTCGATTTATGAAACGAAAAAAAAAAAAATTTCTATTGGCTTTTCAAATTTATTCTATTTTTATTCTTTTATTCAATGGCTTACTTTGTTGCCGTTCTTTTTTTTTTTTTTTGCTTTTATTTGTAATTGAATTACCACGCTCGGGTTATTATTGACTCAACGAGTCACGTACCAATAAACCATACGGCTCCGGGTTTTCATCAGCAAAATAAAAAAAAACCGTGGGACTTTGTAATTACAAAAAAGAAAAAAAGTTTTTATTTTTTTTTATTGGGTTTTAAGCACTATACATGAGTACCATACTAACAGTATATACAATTACACAATGTAGCTATAAATAGGCAAATTGTGCACCAGCTGATAGAGATGGCCTATGATATCATTGAATTTTGGTTACGAACATTTATATGAACTTTTACTCAAGCAAATGATGATCATCATAATAGTTAAATCAATGATAAAAAATAAAAACACTGCTTAAAAGTGGTATCATGTCAGTGGTATAACTGATAGTGATTGCATACTAGCTGGACAGGTTCTGAGACACGAATAAAGTTTTCATTATTATCAATTACTGTCATGGTTATTTTTAAACACATTTTTAAGTATAATGTTCATAATAAACAGTATAGTAGCACCTTTTGTTTTTTTTGTTTTTTTATTAATTTCATTTTTGTTTGTTTATTGGCTATTAATTTTTTTCAATTCATGCTACGTCTGTTTTTCAAAATGAAAATAGCTTTGCTTGATAATTGTATAAACGTAAAAATGAAGACTGATTATCAGAACTTGAATGCAATCAATATAATATTTCAAATATAGATTGGAATTAAGGTAACGCGCAAAGCTATTTTTTTTTTTTACAGTAATAGCACTACTTACATTTAGTAATGTTCCAATCATCTATAATTAGCTATAAAGACAATAAACTAATTATAATAATTGTAATATGATTTACTGATTTTTTTGTTATCTTTTATTTCATATATCAAAAACCCCCCGGACAAGTCTGCTTTTATGACACAAAGTTTAACTAGCAACCAATGACACGACTCTCACTGGAACCTACCTACTTGTGGTCATATCAGTTGACTTTTATTTTTTTGATTTATCTTTGCTACTTATCGCCGAGATCTTGATGTGTCATATGAACCTAACATACAACAAAACATATCTAGATCTATATATAAATATTTGTATAAATATAGAAGTTTTATGGTTGCACTGAATGACTTGAAATTTTTCAAGACAGAGTTGGTCTACATCTTTGATATTGCAGTAAGCTAAAGTGTGTGTTTTTCTTTTTTTTCTTTTTTTGTATTTTTATTGTTTGACCATTGATTGTCTTTTTTTTTTTCATGATAAAATATTATTGTACGGTGTTCTTAAACTAGGGTCCAACCTCGAGAGTGTTTTTTGGGATCGATTTTATTATACTTATATGCAAGTAAACCAGCATGTGTGTTGTATTTTTTATTATTATTATCATTATTATTATTATTATAGATGTTATTCGGTTGGCACTTTCCCGAGATCGGGTTTACAAAACATTTACAAAAAATTGGATTCTTGATATTTTTTTTTTCAAGGCGGACACAGGCGGTGCAATTAGTATGTACACATATGATATAATAAGATAATATACGTTCTTAAAAGAAAGGCTCAGAGAGAAAAAAAAATTAATTATTTTGCAAAATCTAAATAAAAAAAAAAAAAAATTGTTAGCGTTAAATCTTTTTTTTTTTTGGGTTAAACTTTCAGGTACGTTTATAAAAGCCTTTCCCCGTGATGGAATAAAAAAAAAAAAAAAAATAGAAACACAGCCTTTCCTACCCGCCCAAACTTGTTTGATTTACAAGTTTAATATAAACGTTATTAAACAAAACATCCGGTTTTATTTATTTTTTGATAAAAAAAAAAAATATCAGCTATAAAAATTATGACATTTTACAATCTCAACAATAATTCTAAAAATATGTAGAATTAAAATTTTGTGGAATTATGGGTACTTTAACTGAAAAAAAAAAAAAATTTGCCATGAAGCTCATGATAGAAATGATCAACTAAATTTTTTTTGAAAAATAAATAGCTGGTGGCAGCAGATGAAACCATTGCTTAGTCTGGCTATTGAGGTTTTCCTATTCTTGTGATCAATACGCTGGGTTTCATGCTACCACACATGTTGTTTTTTTTTTGAAAATAGTAGTTTGGGCTTTCAGACATGAGACTTGTACTTTTATTTTGCATATATAGCTATATGTATGAAAAGAAATAAACAAAAAAAAGGAGATCTGTGTAGTTTAGTAATATCAGGTTCTCGTGTTACTCTTCTTTTTTTTTTTTTTTGCTTTACAACTTTTTATAGAAAAACATTCGGTCTTTGTAGCCTCGAAGGGTTAAAAAAAAAAAATTATTTCCCGGCACAGCCGCACAAATGTCAAAAAAAAAACAAAAAAAGTTTTTTCACTAAAAAAAACAAAAACAAAAAGGGCTCCGAAATCGCCGTTTACCTTAATTTAATCCAGTTCCGGTCGCTGACCTGCTGTACCGCCAGAAAGGAAAAAAAAATTACTATCTTCACTACCTTTCTCTCTTTCTCTCTCTTCCTTTTATTTTTTTTCTTATACCATCGTTGCTTTTAAGATAAAAATTTATTCCTTTTTCTCCCCACCCACCTCCAAATGTTTGTTCAAAAAGTCCTTAGCACAAGCCCCCAAATTGTTGATTTTTTGTCAACTCCCACTTGGACTTCACAACAGTTACTCAAATCCACGTCACTAAGCGACTCCCACAGCCAAAACCACGAGCTTGACACGTCGCCAGCGCTCATCAACAAATTGCTCAAGCAATCAGGGCTAACCACCACTTCCACCGATGCTATTGTCAATGACCTCCGGGGCCAGCTGGTCTTTGTTAACCATATTTGTGAGGTTGATACCAAGGACTACGAGCCCCTGATTCGACTGGGAGATAAGCAAAACCGAACCAGAGTCACCATCGCTGACCTGGTCAATGCGAATCAAAACGTTGCGCAGGAAAAGGTTGACTGGAAACCAACTGATCTTGCTCGCGAAAAGAGCGGTCCATTTTACGTTCTCAAGGAGGGCTTGAAGCGGGACTAAACAATAATATATATACATAGAAATAAAAAAAATTAAAAAAAAATTGAAAAAAATTGAAAAAAAAAGCAACTAGTTTTTAAATAAACTATATATCACTAATTGAATCAGGCATAGATATTTGATTTGTATATGGATCTAGATATAATTATAAATATATTTCACGGGTAATATAAAAGTATGTACAGTAAAAGAATTAAACCAACATATAAATCAGTCTTTATGTCTAATTGCCATAGCGACGCAGTGTCACCTGGCGATTCTTTTTCACTCGCTCCGAAAAAATCCAGCCCCAAAGAATACCAACAGCAGAACCAGCAAAGTGACCAGCATAGTCACTCATGCCAAAACGGTAAAACATACCAAGGCCATTGTAACCCATGGTAAGCAAAAACACGTACCAGGCGCCAATGGGTAGCGGCACAAAGAAGAGCGACAGACGGGCATACGGGACAAGAAACGAGAAAGCACCAAATACTGTGAAAATAGCGCCGGAAGCGCCCAGACTCGGCACGTTGGCAAGCGCCACAGCCCAAGGGGTGTATGCATTAGCAAGTACAGGCAGAGCCATCGATCCCAGCGATGAAAGCACAGCACCGTCTAGATACATTTCCAAAAAGCTCTTACCACCAACCCATTTGGCCAGCGGAATGCCAAACTGATACAACACAAACATGTTGATACCCAAATGCCACAACTCTTGGTGTGAAAAGGCCGAGCCCAGCATGGACCACTTGTTGAACTGCGCGTCCTTATGCAGCAGCCCGTAGCGGTAGAGCTGGCGGCCAAACGCACGCGGCGCCTTCCATGCCGCAAACACAGCAACGTTAGCAGCGATCAAACCGTACACGAGAAGATCGGGTCGGCGTTGCAGAGTAGCCACGCCAGGCAGCTGGAACGCAAATGGCAGCACGATCGCGTTAAATGCCAGTACGCCGGCAGTGAACGCCAATGGCACCCGCAGGTACGATATGATACGGCCAAACTTGGAGGAGCCACTTCCACCGCCACGGCGCCAGCCACCACCAGTCTCGCGATGCGTCGCAAGCGCGCGCTTTAGGATCGTGATGCGTAAAGTAGTCTTGGTGGCAGCAGTGCCAGCTGTTGGGAACTTGGTGAATGGGAAAAACACAGATCGTAATGTAACACCAAAGGAAGGCATAAGCTGAGCAACAGTTGGAAGACCTGTGAGAGCCATTGGTAAAGCACCCTTGGCCGCAGAGTTTTGCAAAAAGAATTTTGTTGAGATCGGGCCGGGGCTGGCGGCACGATAGAGAGAATGGCTGTTGGCCAGGAAAAAATACCTGCCTTTTTGCCTAACAAAGGAGGACATTATACTTGATCACTTTTTTTATTGTTGTTGATTTTTGTATAAATTAAAAAAAAAAAAAAAAAAACAAAAGTTGTTATTGGTGGTTTGTTATGGAGAAGGAGGGAAAAGTTGATATGATTTGAAAGTGACAGGATGGTGGTATTGCGGGTGCTAAAAAGTGTGATTTAAGGTCGGCAAACGGAGCCGGAAAGAAGAACTTGGGAATATAGTGGCAAAAGATAAACAAAATAAAAGCTTAGGTGTCATATTTTATGTATCAAGTCTTATAGCACTAGTTTTTTATTTTATAAATTATGTTTTAAGTTTTTATTACTTTTTTTTCAAGTGGATAAAGGTTGTGACCAAACCCGAAATAAAAAAAATACAAAAAAAGCAACATAAATGTTTGTAATGAATTATATAATCTAGCCATGACATCATCAAGTATTACATGGTCACAATAAAAAAAAAAAAACGCAATCATTTTGCTGTGGATAAAAGTAGAGCCACCCCACCACCACCGCACTGTGAAAAAAAAAAAAAAAAAAAGAATTCACACACAGTCGATGGCGTATATTTAAAGTTTCTTTTGTACCTTGTGAGTACATTCATGATGCATCTTTATCTACACAAAAATAGTAATAAAATGTATATGTCATTTATTACGTAATTATAGTTTATAATTCTAAAAATATAGTTTCTTTTTTTATTTTATTTGCGTCTTCGTTTTTTTTATTTTTTTTTTTTTTTTAAGAACGTTTTTTTTTTTCTTTCTGATAACTACTTAAATACAGGGCTTTGTCTGCATTTATCTTTTCTCCCATTCCTCTCTTTCTTTCTCTCATCAGCATTTATACATTTTTTTTCTTTCACTATCGTTAATACTCTATTAAACTATGCCAACCTACCTTGTTAGCCCCGACACCCAGTTTCAGCATGCTCTCTTCGACACGCCGACCAGCACTCACGCCGGTACCAACGTGCTGAAACATTTTGCTGTATCCATTGTTAGCAAACTGCTGAACGTGGGCCAAACTGTGCTGTTCATTACATTGCTATCAGCCGTCATTTATTTTGCATTTCGGGCCGCCTTTGTTTTTTCGGCTGCCGCGGTGTCCCGTATCCGCTCGACGGCCCTGCAATACGGTCCTAAAAAACTGAAAGTGGACGACGACTTGTCTAGTCACAACAACAATACTGACGATATTGAGGCCCAGTATGATAACGTGCCAGATCTTGTGTCAACTCCCTCGTCGATTGGCTCACCCATCTCAATAGGTAGTCCCGGTCTAATGTCGCCTGCGGCCATGAATGATGCGCTCAAGAAGCTCGGTGTGTACAGCGCTGGTGAATACTATACTGAGTTTGTCAAGAACGATGTTACGACCACACCTAAGATAGTCTCAAGCCTATATCCATCACAGCAGCATCCGATAATCAAAACTCACTGAGAGGGTTCATTATTTCTAGCTGTCTGGTTGTTGTTTTTTTCTTCTTCTAATATCTAATTTTATTTTCACCCTATTTATTCGACACTTAGCAGGCACACACACAGTGCCGCGCGGGATTTACTTGCTACAGGAGAAGGTACTTTTCTGTGGCCGTCTGAACAGGAAGTCCCTGCCCCTTCGACGTCATTACGCACATCATCTTCACGACCCTATTATGAATCATAAAAATACATACATTTCCTATTCTCATTTAGTATTTGTCTTAATTCTATTATTGTCATATAAAGGCATTTCAAAAAAAAAATTTTTTTTTTTTATCAATTTTAATAGTGGATATTTTGTATTAGAAGCAGCTTTTACTAGAAAGATATTTATTAAAATGCATACAAAAAATAAAAAATAAAAGCAAGAGTGCCGGAACAACTTGTGTTGGTTTTATTTTTTTTTTTTTTTTATTTTGTCCGTATTTTTTTATTATTATTATTATTTTTTCATGATGGGTTGCTTATTCAAAAAAAAAAAAAAAAAAAGAAAATATCAAACACTTTTTAAATCAAAACAAATCTATAATAAACATGCTACATAATGCAACAATCGCCTAAGTCCTTGCCGCGTTTAGTAAAGCGCCATGACTGATTGGCAAAAGAAGTTCATGTCGTTTTTTTTTTTTCGGCTTTTTAGTTAATACAAAAAAAATATAAAAAAATATAAAATAAAATAAATTTTAATAAATAAATTTGTATATTAGTTCAAGTATTTTAGTACTGAAATTATGTTTAATTTTATTATCATTATTACCATTATTTCAACATGTATTTTTTTTTTATTTTTTTCATTGGATTTTTAGGGGGGTATTTTTTTTTTATTCACTCCCAAAAAAAAAAAAAAAAAGATTTTCATCCTGATTGAGCGATGATAGTATCAAGTTCATACTTGGTGACCTATCAATACTGCAGACCACCGAAAATAGCGAAATATAGCTATTTCAACTCTCGGTAAACTTGTCTATTTTTTTTTTTTTTAATATTCAAATAGATTTTTTTTTTTTTTTTTTATTCTAATGAAATTATTTTTTTATAGATGATGTAGAAAAATGGCTGTTTATCGTTTTTTATTTTTAAAAAATAAAAAGCTACTTGAATCAATTTAGTAGTAATATATTTTTTCAAGCCGATGGAACCAGTTCAAAGAATTAGAAAAAGGTGTTGTGAATAGATATAGAATACTAATTCAAGTCAAATTTTATACATATCAATTTGTAGGGTTCGTTTTTTATTTTCTCTCTTTTAGTTAGAATAACAAGTCAAGTACGAATAAAAAAAATAAAAAAAAATAAAATATATAATTGAAATCTCAACTGGGTCGAACCCTGGAGTTTGACCTCCTATCTGGGTGACGATATGCTTCTTTTTTTTTTGTCTCCGATGGATCAAAATGTTTAAGGAAAAAAAAAAAAAAAAGAATGTGGATATTAAACACAGTTTTATCGAGTCCCTTCTAGAGCATCATGGTCCACATAATAAATAAATAAAAAAAAACTCGCATATAAATATATAAATATACGGTTTATGATTGTCCCTGCTTTTTGTACATATTTTACTTTGTACAAGCGTTTCTTCACAATATACTCTTAATTAAAGTCCGAGTTTTTTTTTTTAGTAGACTTTTTTTTTTTTAAGTTGTTAATTTTCATTACTTTTTACGGTTACTTTTTTTTATTTTTACTTAAAAGAGGGATTTGTTACGATAGCAAATGGTACAATACAACTTTATTGGTATATCTAAATTGATCAAGCCCGGATTATTTTTTGTTTTATTTTTATTTATTTTTTTTTTGACTATGATAACTTTGCAAGCACCAAAAAGCGACTGTATGTGGTTTTAATAAATACAAAGAAAAAAAAAAGGGAAAAAATGCAATGTTATTGTACGTATCATTATGATATAATCCGTTAAATTTCTAAAGCTGTTGATTGTTTTTTTAATTCAAAAACATGAAAAAAAAGACAATTACAAACGTTTTCATGGATCCTCGTTTACTGAAAATCTGTGATAGTACACTTGAAAACAACCTCAATATATAAAGGAAAAAAAAGTATTTTTTTATTTATTTTTTTAATACAAAATCTTTTCAAGTGAAAAAAAAAAAATTTTTTTTAAACGTAAGGCGTGATAGTCTTGATAATATTACACAATCTAGACATGATGATTGCATGGCTTGGTTATAAATATCATGTATGTACTGCTTTTGCTTGTTAAAGAAGAAAAAAAAGTTGTTTTTAATAACAAATGATTTTCTTTATGAATTGTTAATTATTATTTTTTTTGCGTCCGACGGGTTCTTCTTGTTATCTCTCATATTATGGACACATGTATTGAAGCTTTATCCAGTTTTTAAAAGATTTTAAGAGAGAAAAAAAATGTCATAAATGTTCATCATTACCATCGGATTCATCGTTAGCAGTCAAGTGGCTCAGATTAGTTTTATTAAAAAGAAAAAAAGAATTCAGATAGAAAACCAAGATTTCATACTTTTTTTTTTCCCACATTCCATAAAAATAAAAACTTGATTTAATTATATTTTTCACATGGAAGAATAAAATAAAAGATTGTTTTTTCATAAAGTATACTGTAGTAAGGATACTTTCAAGGGTTTCTTTTTTTGTGAACGTTTATGTAAATTTTTGAATATTGGGTGCGGGCGGATCTTTGATCTTTTTTTTCCTTTTTCTTTTTGTTTATTATATGGAAGCGAGGAAGAGATAATTGTTTCGTCTATTGAACTATAGTATATAACGAGATTCTGTTAGATATGTTATCATAGCAATGGTTTTACTACTATTTTTCACACAATGTGCATCGAAAGAAAAATCATCAGGCAAGAGAAAAAAAAAAGCGTATGACAGAATCAGCTTTAAACCAGTTTATCAATGAACATTATTAATTAAACAATATCTTAGAAGTTTATTCTTTTTTTTTCTAAGTTGGAAATAACAAAAAGAAAGAAAGAAAAAGCTAGCAGAAGAGCTTATACGACAAGGCCATGATTCACATACTTTTTAAAAACTTGTCCCAATCCTTACTGTATATAGAAGAAAGGTTTTTTTTTTTTTTTTTTTTTTTTTTTTTTAGTAAACCTCTTGATCTTCCAGCTTATAATATTTCATAATTATCACTTGACAAGGCTATTAATGAAGTCTCATATAAACAAGTATTTTTTTTTCTCTTAATTTGATATCTTTTAACTATATCTTTGTTATTATTTTAATTATACGTATAATTAGTTATTTCATGTAAAAAAAAAAAAAAATCAACAGATTTTCGAGCTCTTCCTGCTGTTTTGAGTTTAATAAAACTTTGATCTTCCATGATACAGTTTAATGAAACTTTTATATTCCATGGTACAGTTTTCTGCATCAAAAGATACAGTTTATCAGTCAGAAATTTTTCATTAGTCAAACAAATTATGTATAATTCAAGCATTGGACAAGACTCAGACTTGATTGTAAATAACAATATCTACAGTTGTTGACCATTTGTACAAAAAGTCAATAGCAATATTTAGAATATATACATTATCTATATATTTTATAATTGATGGCATAAACTACTGTATTTAACAGAGAAACAAAAAATACCACACTTTTTTTTCCATTTAAGTTGATTCAGACACTTTTATTTACACACAATTGTGATAATTCTTTATTCATTCAAGGTTTTTTTTTGAAAAGAATTTCTTTTAGTTGCCTTAGAATACAATACTGGATTTTAATTTCAGTATAAACGGAAGAAAGTGTTTTTAACTATTGCATTATATGAATTGACTGTTTTCTTTTCCCAGTTAAATTTGTCAACCATCGTTGTCTAAACACAAGTAAACTTGACTTATTGTGATAAATTTTTTGTTTCAAATGTTGAGATTATTCATTTACATATTTTGAAAACAAAAAAGAAACACATTCATACTAAGTAATTTTAAAATGTAATTTTTTTTATATAATCTGATTTATATATATCTTTTTTATTGCTCAAACAGATGTAAGTTTGGTTTCAATTGATATTCATAACTTCTGTTAAAACTCAAACAGCCAAAATCACCAATACATGAACTCAAAAAAAAGACTGATTTTAAAAGCTATGAATATTAAAATTATCTATTTTTATTTTCTAATTTTATTTCTTTTGTCCTTGTTATTTTGTGATAATACCAAAAAAAATTACATTTGTTGGAGCACAAGATTAGACTTAGCCTACAATTATTTGACGCGTTTTTTTTTTTTATCTCTCAGTTCAAATATTCAATAGAAATAAAAAAAAAAAGATTTTCTTGTAATGCCGTCCAATGGAGTCAATTGACTATGTTGACAACACGAATGAAAAAGTTTTTTTTTTTCTTCTTGTTTCACAAAAATGAAACTTTTAATGTATTGGATTCAATTGTTAACTTCAGAAGAAAAAAAAATTATAGTTACGACTATTGAAAGCTGAATCATATGCTTATTATTTGACGATCAAACCGTGTTATTTAATCAAAAAAAATCATTTGTAAAATAATACGGTTCTTGTTTTAATTTTTTTTTTTTTTTTTTTTTGGTTCTGTGATGATCATCGCTCGATATTTAAACTGACAATTCCTGGCAAACTGTCTAAGCATGTTTATAATCTGAAAAAAAAAAAAAAAAACCTCGTCTTTCGTTTAAACATTAACCAGAAATCACATCAGTATTATTTCATTAAAATGAGTTAAAAATAAGACACAGATAATTCAATAAAAATTCAAAAAAAAAAAAGTTATAACGATTTTGTTTATTGTTTTGTCTTGCAAAAAAAAAAATTAATGCTGGAGACCCTTTATTTGAATGATTTTTAGTTCCATCTTTTTTCTTTCCATATACATAGATACAACTACAATCATCATCACAAACCGCCGGACTGTGAGTATCATTATGACATGCTTTTGTTTGTAGATACAGTATCTTCAAATATGAGTAGTTGCGTTAGTTTGTTTTTTCAAACTTTTTTTTTTTTTGTAAAGAAACAAGAAAAAAAAGTTCTTTGTGTTGTTAATAAACACATTGAATTTGGGTTGGCTTATTTTTTTTTTTTGGTCTTCACACAATAGTTATAAGGCACTTTTCTTCAAAGTTTACGTTTCCATCGTCTTGTCATTTAATGGAGTTTTTGTTTATTATATATCACTTTTTCTTGTGTGTGTGTGTGTGTGTGTGTGTGTGTGTGTGTGTGTGTGTGTTTTGTTTTTATTATTATTAGTATTTTTTGTTTTGCTGTATAAAAACAAAATAACTAGCTTTTGGTTGCATCCTTTACTAACTTGTTTAGTACGCTTACTTTGTTCATCATAGTCTCATGTGAATTTTTTGTTTGTTTCGTTGCTGATCAACCATCTGTTGGTCTGACAATTATCAAACCAGGTACAACAACAATTCTTGGCTTTTAATGGTGCCTGCATTTACGCCTGTGAATATTGTTTTAGAGTGCACTGGCGCTACAACAATCGTTTTTTTTTTCTTTTTTTTTTTTTTATTTTGGTTCTAAAATTTGACCTCTGACGGTTTTGTGAGTCAAATAATTGCAAGCAATAATGTAAAACAAAAGTAATTGCTTAACCTTAAGGTAGAGCAGTATTTTTTTTTCATAGTTAATATGAAAGAGTTATACAGTGACCATTAATAAATCACAATGTAGTCTTTTGTAAAAACAGATGATTTTGAATAAGGATGGACTTGCAAAACCCAAAAAGATAACTAAATGAAAACTCCAAATGAATTGTTTTATATTTATAGTAATTATACGTTTTATCTTAACCTCGATTATCTTAACAAAAAAAAAAAAAAAAACTTGGACACTGGATAGCAAAAAAGAAAAGTTTTATTATTTATATCATACACCAAACGTTGTTTAGTTCCAGTACTAAAACTCAAGTATTATTTAAAATATCGGACTTAAAGCTTAAAGCTTGAAAAACCAAACAAATATTAGTTAAAAAAATTACATTTTACAGTATTGTGTACACTTATTGATACCATTATATTTACTTTAAATCTAAGCTGTTTAAAATATTTTATTTCATGTAAAAAAGAAATTAGAGATGAACCCGTTATATATATATATTTTTTCTCGGATCACATTCAAGAAGGCGAGGTCAGTAAAACTTATTTCAAACAAATTAAAAGGGCTTAAAACATATTTCACTGAAAAATGATTTAGTATTCTTTAAAACTATTCACAAGTAAAAAAAAAAAAAAAAAAAAAAGTCGCGCCCCCTTTCTCTTCTTTTTTTTAATACGAAATTGCCTTGCTTTTTTTTTGTGCTGGTCTATCTATATTTTGTATTTTTTATTATTATTATTATCATTATTATTTTCTTGTTCTATAAATAATCATTGAAAAAAATATGTTTCTAATAACAATTACTTCTCGTTGCAAAAGTTTATGTCGCTCATTCATATGTATATAGACAATCAATGGAAATCAAATAACAAAGTAAACAATATAAAGTGTCAATAGCCATAATCACGATCTAAATAATCATATCCAATGAGAACTAACCTAGTCGACTCAGATCCGTTTTAGTTAGACTATCTCGTGTTGGTCGCGCCTTGAATAAATCTGCTTTAATTCTTTTGATAGCGCCTAATTTGGCAGCCATCTGGTTGTTTTTGCACGCTATGCAATTTATTCTTTAAAAGAAAATAATAAAAAAAATAATTTGATTTGAACTTTTTTTTTTTCAAGTAAAACATTGAATAATATCTACTGTGTATCGTTGATTTATTTTAGTTGTTAGAATAAGAACTGCAAATGTGTGTATTTGTATTTGAATTATACGTATTGTATATATTTTTGTACATGAATTTTGGTCATACCATGGAATAAAACGTAAGTGTTTACAAAATTACCTTCCCTCATTTCTATCGGTTATGAGACTTGATCAAAATTATCATCAATGGTAATAACCTTTCAACGAAACAGTTAAAAATCTATTTTGAATCAATTAATTTTCAATTTTTTTTTATATATGACATCTGAAAATACCCATTATATTTTCATCCATTAATTTTTTCATTTCTCAGGCACTTTGTTATAATAAGAGCAATTTGAATTAAAAAAAAAAAAAAAAAAAGACGTTCTTGTACGTGACTTTTAAATTCGAAGATGATAGTGATTGATACGTGTTGAACATTCAATATGAAAAGATCTTATTTCTCATGCTCTAACTCATAGTTTGAAAAAGTTTTCGTTGTGTTTTTAAAAAGGTCAGAAATAGCCAGTTTTTTGTTTTTAAACTTCAAAAGTAATCATATTCCTGTAAAAAGGTCAAAAATAACAATATTTTATTAATAAAGGGTCAAAAGTAACAATATTTCAGTATCTGAATTTTAAAAATAACCATTTTTTTAAATTTTAATAGTCGAAAGTAATTACTTTCACAACTTTTAAGTTCAAAAATAACAATTATTTAAAAATCAAGTTCAAAGCTGACTACTATTTTTTTTAAACGTTGTTATTTTTTGACTTTAAATTCTGGAAATTTTGTTATTTTTGAACATTAATTCATAAAAGACGGTTATTTTTGGACTCAAACTTTTGCAAAAAAAAATCATGTCAAAAAGGTGGTTATTTTTGAACTTTTGTATCAAAATCGCTATTTTTGACCTTTTTTTATTATCTTGAAATGACTTTTTAATTCATCAAGTTTGAATGCTGCACATCTTCTCAAAGAGATTTCTAGATTGATATTACGAGATCTGTAAAAAAAAAAAAAAAAAAAAAATATTTGCACAGTAAAGAAAAAAGAAAAAAAACAAAAATTTTAATAATAACAAAAAAAATATTATATTATATTTCAAAATAAATCATGTACAGCAAATATGATTTTATGACCGTTACGAAGACTTAGTTTCGACAATTTACAATTGTTGAAACACGACAAGGCGGGGACTAAACCCCCTTTGATTATATATGAGTGTACGACGTCATCAGTTGATACGTATTCATGGAAATAAAAAATATCACAATGAGTAAATTATAAAAAGGCGTGTTACAAAAGATGGAGTTTGTGAATACTATTTAGGCTTGAAAAATGACATGAAAAAGTTGATGGTCAGCTCAATCATGTTATACAATGTTAAAAAAAAAGCAGGCTCTTGAGAGTACAAGATTAGAAGCAGCAAAGTGGTTGAATTGGTTAATTTAATTTTTTTTTTAATAATTTAAAAGTGATTTCAAAGTTTTGATCTCATCGAATTTAGAACTGCTGGTGGTCACCGCTTAACGCCATTAGTTGTGTTCAAGGGTGAAAAAAAAAAAATTCAAGCCCTGTGGTTCAAGCTTTGTTTTTTAAAACTTTGAATAATTGAGAAAATTTTAAAGTCTTGAAAAACTGATTTGACAAGATTTATTTGCCAGAAATTCAGCCTGTAGACTTGAATTTGTGGCTTAAGTTAATTTCCAGCCAGCACAAGAGTTACATTGACTGTGAGATCAAAGCATAAAAACCAACTCTTAGTTGGCTGCTCTTAATTTTATTTTATATTACACAGCTTCTATTAGTTTGCTGTGATATTTCCTTCCGCAATTTCGTTAGTAATTGCAACAGGCAATTAATCGACTAAAAACTAAAATTGCTTAATTCAAAAAAAAAAAAAAAAAAAACCGTGTTCTAAAAGTACAAATAAATGTCAAAAAAGCCCCTTGGCGGTTTTAAAATCAATTTGAAAGTCAATAAATTTTTTGATCCAGCCTAGGAAAATATTTCAGTCATGGCTCTATGGCAAACTACAGCCCCCTACAAAACATTGTGGCACAAGTAGACCACCATAGTCCAAGTAAAGCTCTGTCGTTGAGAACTGGTCATGGCGCTGTGGGATCCTATCTTGAAAAAATAAAAAGTTTTAAAATAAAATTTTAATATACAAATGTAAATTTAGACAGCCTTAAACAGTTGAGCAGTTACTTAAACAATATGCTTTATGAAAATCAGGGCGTGAACACCTGAGAAAAGTCTCTCAGAGCTTGACCTCCTGCTGGATACCAAAAAAAAAACACATTTATGCAGTGATCAAGTTTTCCAATTTGCTGTCGCATCTCGTCAACTGATTTTCAGCTTAAACATATAGTCTGTTAAGATTTTACCGCTTTGCTCTTTCATTGGAATTAGCACACTGTGTGGAATAAATTCTGTCGGGTTTTCCTCGTTACACAAATTTAATTTGTAAAAATTTCGGTGCCTTCAAAGCGATTTAAATAATTTTTTTAACAAAGTGACCAAGAGGTCTAACTCTGATTGCATTTAATTTTCTTTTTATATAAGACATAATTAATTATAAGGACAATAAACTAAGTATAATAATAATAACATTCAAACTTTTGAAGCCTTTAAAAAGTGTTTTCTTGAGAAAGGTAATGGTATCACACCCAAGAAAGCAGACAAATAAAAACCTATACTATGGTCAAAACATATATATATATATATATATATATATTAGCATTCAAATAGGTAGCTAATTTGATAAGAAACATTTGGCTGCTGTTGAACAGCCATTTGTTTCGTGATTCACAAACAAAGTTTTTGTATTAGAGGTAATTCATAGTTGTGGTTACCCGCATTAGTCTTAAAAACCAAATTACCAGGACTAATTGAATTACGTGTTAGTTGACTATCAATATAATTACACCCGGCGACAGGGCTTCATTAATATATGTCTATAAATTAACTTTCACAAGTAATTTTGATATTCTGTGACAAAAACAGCATTTTTGTTCTGATAAAAAGTTTTAAAGTGATGACATTAAAACAACGACTTGCGAAAAGCATTAAATTAGAAGATAAATCAAATCAAAATAATGAGTGACTTATATCAATGTCATACATCTCGTAATCAAGTATATACGTATATAGAAAAAATGAGGAAAAAAAAAAACAATTCAAGTTTACTAAACGTAACAAAACAAGAAATAAAATCCACTAATTATAACTTTTATGAAAAAAATGAAACACAAAAATTAACTAACATTGCGGCTCTAAAAGATTTAAAAAAAAATATGCTAATAAAACAAATTTCAAGTTGATTAAATAGAAATAATAAGAATATGCAGCTCATAATAAAACTCACACCTAAGAAGTTTTGATTCTCTCTTAATCCAATCTGTTTACATGTGATGTTTTTCACGGCTACCTCTGATTTAACAAATATTCAACTTGATCATAAAATCTTTGTTTTTTTAATAACGATCGATAACTTTTACTATGAAAAAAGTACCAAAATATAACGATTACTGAAATTATCTACTAATATATACGTATAGTTTTCCGATAACACCAGCAAACTTGATCTTAAGTAAAATTTCTTGTAAAATTAAAAATGAGTTCAAATAGATAAAATAATGATGAAAATAATGATAAAAAAACCAAATATTTATATTTGAGCTTTAATTTAATAATGAATGAAACATAATTGGTATATTTTGTTTATTAGTCTAAACTATCATTGAAATAAATTGTGTTTCGCTCAAACTTTTCATTGTGATTTTTAATAGTACTCTATCACTTTGTTTGCTTTTTTTTGAACGTGTTTCGTAAAAAAAAAAAAAAAAAAAACCGTCTCCATCAGAAGATCCCTTTGGCACAAAAAAAAAACTATTTTTCATGGTTTTTTATAGAGGTTTTTAGTCAAATTACGGCTCATTCATATGTAGTTATTGTTAATGTATGAAAATTTTAAGGTTTTTTTATAAAGAAAAAAAAGGAGTCATGGAATCCGCACCAGAGTAAGGAGGGGACATAAGAGCAAACTATGTCTAAATCCAGTTTTGTATCTATTTGATGATAATTCTTATATATGATATATAGGTTGGGGTAAAAGTTGCTTAACTAAACATTGAAAGTATAAACGATAAGACATCTCTACACGTAGTCCAGCCGGTTAACGAAACATAAAATTAAAAATGTTAAGATTCAACAAACAATAAAATTGAATTTTAAGCATAATTTTTTTTAGAACCAAACTGCCGATGAGGGGTATTATAATGTTAGTTAAAACAAGTTTATTTTAGACTTTTAAAAAATTCCATTAACAAAAAAAAAAAAAACAGCACTGACCAAGTACCAGGCTTAGCGGGGTCTGGAACAATTCAAAAGTTTTTTGTACCCATAAGTGCGGAAATTTTGGAAGACGGGAACTATCTCATGAGCCCCAAAACCTAATCGTTTAGAAGACCCGCAACAATAATGCTGGGCGGATTAGGACAACTTTAGATTTGGTGGTTTGGCATCTATCAGTGCAAAGACGATAAAATATAGAACGGGCTGCCAATGACTTGCGCAAGTTTTATTAAGATAGAGCCGGTACCAGCCTACCAATAATTTTATTTGAACAAAAGTTTGTTCTTACAAAGAATCGTGTTCATGGTGATTGAACTCGCAATATTATACCAAACTCTCAATCAACTCAACCACATAGCCTCAATTTCGGAAACCAGATGAGCCTTTTTTGTTTAGCAAAACAAAACAAATTCCATTCAAAAATATTTAGTATTAATTAAAAATATTAATTTCTGTTTCATACATTTGGAGGTATTAAAAATCTTTCGATGTACTTTTACTTGCTTTGTTATCATTAGTGATGAAAATTTAGTTTCGACCGAAAAAAAAAAAGTTCATGTTTCTGAGCCGCACAGAAAGTTCCCATTTTCTTACTTTCAAAGTCAATGTTTATCCGGCTTGATTCTATTCTGTGCGGCTTAAAATGCTTGCCCTAATTCTTATTTGGTAATTTTACCAAAAAGCTTCCGTTTTGAGATATTATATCCCGTCTTTAATAAAATTACTGATTACTTTTATCAATTTGGCCTCGAGACAGTGAAAAAAAATATGTATCGGGGGCGGGGCAGTTTTGGAATTAGATTCATTAATATATAGCTAACTTCCCATCCCACTTATTCTATGAATTTTTCATTGACTGGTTAATTGCTTTTCTAGTTTATTGACAAATTTGATATTAGCAGGTTTCGTTTAAACCCCCGCCAAAACTTGGTCTTCATGCAGATAGTGTATAAGTCATGACAATTAATGCAGAAAACTTTCTTTTTACATATGCATTGAAATTTCTCTGCGTGCAAAATAACAGTTTATCTCAAAAAGTCTTCAAAATCCCAGAGATTGTGAGGATATTCTTTGTTCTTGTTTCGAGTTTTACATGCATGCTGGTGCTCATATCGACGTTCAAGTTCTCACCCATATTTCAAGCTAAAAATGTGCCTATTATTGTTCCAAGTTGGGCTGCGACAATTATTCTCACTTGCAACGGCCTGGAGTCTCCACTTGGTCAGCCTTTCAATCTATTCTTTGGTACTTTCTTTACCTCTGTTATTGGAATTGGCCTTACCAAGTTGTGGATGCTCCGGGAAGGTGGAGAAGAAACTTTGTGGATATGTGGTGCTTTGGCAACGTCCATATCATCTGTTTTCATGTCTTACGCCAAAATCATTCATCCTGCAGCAGGCTCTGCATCTTTACTCGCTGCAATCAGCCCAGAAGTAAGGCGTATGGGCTGGTATTATTTGGTGATTCAAATTGTGACTGCTTTGCTTATCATTTGTGTCAGTTCCTTGTTTGCCAACATCTATGCGCAGTATCCGCTTTACTGGCTGTTGCCCCCTAATTTATCCAAACAGCCTTCAACACCTGCTAAAACTATTCTAACAAAAAAAGAAAAAAAACCTTCGTTTGATTCTCATAATCTTCATGTGAACTCAAACAGTACAACTGACAACGAAGAAGGAGATGCAAACATTGTCACTCCTGTACCTTATACTGAGTTTACTGAAATTGAATCAACAATTTCTCTTTCTCGCTCTCCCACGGCTCAAGACTCTATATACTCTTCTCAATCTCAGTCTCACAACAATATAGCAACATCTATTTCTCATACTTTCTCTAGGGCCATTTCGCACTCGCATTATCAACAGCCTCTTGACAACATTAGTGATAACTCGGACAACAATTCACTTTCAGTTATCATTTCAAGTACTGACTTTTCTATCCCTCGTTCAATAGTCTTTACTCAAGAAGATCGTGGTATCTTAATAAGCCTTCAACGGAAGCTAGCTAGCATTCCATTTTCTTAACTACACTTACATATACATTTAGATTTATACTTTTGTATATAATTATGAATTTATGAGCATTATTTATTTAAAAAAAAAATATAAACAAAAAATTAAAAAGAAAAAAAGAAAAAAAAATGGACTTTCCGAATCTACTAGAGCTGAGATATATTTTAAAAATTTATGGAATGTTTTTTCAATAAGTTTTCAAATAATTTTTTTCCCAATATTTAAGGTTTCAATCACAAAATCCCTATTGAGCCGCACAAGTCGATCGGAAGTACGCATAACCAAACCCTTTCAAAATGTATACTTAACAGGTGTTAATATTTCCTACCATTAATTATAGGAAAATCAAAAAAAAAAAAAAGTAATGTCCTCCTGTTAAATGCTTTTGACCTAACTGTAAGAAGTTCAAAAAAAGTTAATATTTAAAAGATGGTGGTTTTTTTTGAATTCCATGTCTTCTTTATATATCTTTGTTATTATTATTTTTAATTATGTAACTATGTGATGTAAGGAAAATAAACAGATTTTCTATCTAAAAGATGGTGGTTTAGAGCTCGGAAATAAGCGCATGTCCCTCAAGCCGTAATATTAATATTATGTCAACAGCTCACAATTCTGGCATAATGCCAGAGTACTGTATTTTACTCAACACCCTGAGCAGCCAGGAAAACAAAAAATGCGCCTTAAGCATTTGTTTACTGCAAATATTAAATTACTGAAACCTGAGTAAATGTGAGTTTGTGCTGTAAATTTTTATGAAAAACAGTTACTAAAGTGTAGCTGGTGTATAGCCTATTTGATAATTCGCATATTTTATCAAAGTCAATATCTTTGTTTTATTTATTTTTTTTTGTTTTTGTTTTTGTTTTGAAAATAGTAAAAAAAAGATTTGGCAAAAATAAAACTGTGATCTTTGTCAATAAAAAAAAGAAGTAATAAAACTGGTCAGTTTTCAACTTTTTTGTTTATTTATTCCATGTCTTTTTTTTAAGTGCATTATAGTATATATATAAGTAGGCTAGTATATTTTGAATAAAAAATTATGGTCTCTGGCGGGATCGAACCGCCGATCCTCGCGTTAACTGCTAGGAGTTGTATTAGCACGATGCCTTAACCAA
>QVTG01000258.1:0-32868 GCA_013305925.1 Geotrichum reessii | reverse complement strand
CACTCCAAAGTTGCGACACATACAATGAAAAAGTTGATTCAAAAACTGTCTAAATTGATTTATTTATTGCGTCTTTCATATTTTCACAAAAATCGTGAACGATCATGCTATTCATCTAGCAAGTTACTTCTGATTCATTTACCAACCGAAGTTCTGTCAAAAATCATTATTGAACTTTTGAACGAATGTACTGAAATAAGATCATACAAACTTTACTATTCAAAGGGGTCATTAGACAGAACTAAATTCATGCCATATGTTATAGCACGCCTCATGACTCCTCTCGATCAGGTTAACAAATTGTTCAACCATCTTGTTTGGAGTCTAGTTTTCGAACGTTCCAGTTATACGTATAATGAAACCAAAGAGTTGTAGTAACTGATAGTTCTTCAGTAAAAGTTACATAAACAAAAACATCTAAAACAAGTTTTAAACCAAGATCATCAGAAGCAATCAAAAAATGACAAAATTGAAAACGATGTTGTAAGGCTCGGCCTTCAACCTGAGCTCAACCTTCTATCCTATTATAGTCTAGAGTCCCACATTTTGTCTGAGTATATGATTAGAAAAACTTTTGGGAGAGTCTTAAAAAAAGCAAGAATCTTTTATATGATTAAGACCCCTACAAGGATTATCTCCTACAACTAACTTACAACGTTGAGCTACTCAGATCTAGCTCTAAAAGGTACAAGGCGAGAATGCTGAGATTAGAGAGGAGGTAGGTGACTATATAATCTATATTAATCAGTGTGTAACGCTAAGTAAGCGAGAATAAGAAAAGATACTACTACTACTACTACTACTACTACTACTACTACTGTAACAGTGTTGATCTGACGAGCTCAATTTTGATTGGCCTTTAATGTTATTTATAATAAACAAGACTAATCTCCCTACTGGATCAATAAGAACTATTGGATCAATCACAGCACAAGTATTGTGAGTTACGCGAGCTCTTCCCAAAGCCGTTAAAACGGCATAATAAAAATAAATCTTTAATTAGCTCGCCAAGAAATACATACTATGAAGTCAATCATGCCGAGGTTCGGCCATACAACTAACAGCGGAGAAAAATGTTGCAAAGACCGGCTTCTAGCTTGGGCTCGATATATTAACCACCAGGGGCGGATTCACATATTTTGTACAAGTATACATAATTAGAGAAGCTTCCAGGAATTCATAAGGAACAAGTCGCTTTTATATGATTAAGACTCCCCCAAGGGATTATCACCCGCAACTAACGTATGATAACTAATAGATTTCAGTTGGACCCTTTATATCTTTCAATTAAATCGTTCCTCGTTACAGCTTTTCTCTTAGAATTCAAGAGTTACCTGATTTGTGTCAGGCTCAATTATAACAAACACCTCACCAAGATTGAACTGGTCGCCAACAGCTTTCTGCTAGGTACCAGCATTGTCCTGTGCCATTGATGGTGACAATGCAGGCATGCTGATAATTTTTACTTTCAGAACTGGCTAGATGCATTAAAAATGTGGCATAAATCAATTTCGGACAAGATTATGTCCATATAGTTAAAAGCAAATAGACGATGAGAATTGGATGCTCGAAATTCTGAACAGTGTTAGTTGATCTGTTTTAAAAGCAGAAAACATGAAAGCTCCACCAAGTATCGGGTTAGTTGAGACAAAGAAAAATACGATGAACCCAAAGATGCCCTTCTAAGCAACTATGCGCGTAGCGCCGTCCGCGAAAACGTGAATAAAAATTCTTGACATTGGAATAGTTATTAAGAAAAAATCAGCAAAGAGAAGATGATTGTAAAAGGACAAGATAAAAAAAAAAAAAAAAAAGAATGAAAAATCTGTCGCAAAAAAAACCTTAAGAAGTTTCAAGTTTCATTTTGCCTGCTCTGTATGACTTTTTTTAGACTAACTGGTCTTGTAACCTGAACAATAGAACATGTCTTTACCAGCCTGTGCTGTTGCTGCCAAACCACGCCGTGCTCACTGGCAAAATAGATCGTTTATCTTCCACAACATTACCCACGGCCTTGTTGTTAAAATATTGAGACACATTATAGCTTCCCTTCGAGTCGAAATCGTCGGCCCACTCGACCTCAATGCCGTTTGTCTTTTTCATCACATCGTTAACGGTCTGCCACGAGTATCGAATCTGACCGCCCCAACCAAACAAAGGGTGCACGGACTCTCGCAACCAGCCACTAGTCTTGCCATCTGACGGATATCCGGAGCCCCAACAGCCGTTGGACTCGTCGTGTGAGGAAATAATGGCATCTCGAGTCACCTTAGCACAAATCGACGCGGCGGAGACAATTGGGTAAATTGAGTCAGCTTTCTTCGCAACTGTGAACGTGATTCCTGGAAATCGACGCGTCAGCTTAGCCTGGTATGATACCGGCGGGCCGACAGTATCGACATAGACATGCGACAGCTTGACACCGCGGTCGAGAACTTGCTGAATGAGCCCTATAGTCGTATCATGGGCCTGGCTATTAAGGTTGTATGCGGAAGCTTTGGGCCGCAGCATGCCACTAGAAATGTCCTGGGCACTGAGTGAATGAATAGCCCAACCAATGTTACTGGAAGCGTCAGCGTCAGTGCACATACGTTGCAGTAGATTAGATCGGACTTCGTGAGATAGAACTTTAGAATCGTCAAAACCATGCTGAGCAAGAGGTTCTTGGTAATCCTCTCTACAGTACGCAACTGCATACACCATAGGGCCTAAAAAAAATGTTAGCGGATACATTAGATTAGAATGAGCAAGTGATCTTACCAATAACGGGGCCACGGCCAGCCTCATCCACGCCGAGAATACAGGGCAAATCTGGATTTTCTTTGATTTCCTTCGGGATATCAGAAAAATAACAATGCGAAGTATATGAAGTTTTTTCAAGTACCGAGGGAGGCATGAAGCCCTTGTTGACCGGCATCTTAGGCATGTATTATTTGTATTTGTTGGTTTTAAAACACAAACGTAAATGTATAAGAAATTTTCATAATTGTAATTTTTTTTTTCACGCGAAAATAAAAACGCGAAAATTTGAAAGGTGACGCGATGCAAACATTGCCTTTTTCAGTACTTTACTTGATATGGCACCGTTAGGGAAGACAGTGATCGTCATGAGAGCCAGAAGTTTTGAAAGATGGGCGACGAAAACCCCCTTTGCTGCAGAGCGCATAGAAATACTGATAAGAAAAGCGTTGTCTGTGTTGGTCAGGTAAACTGAATAATATTTAAATTTCAGGCGACTGGACCCAGTGCCTTATAGGATATATACATAGTTTTTGTTCTTAGCCAGCATTGTTTGACTGGTCATTGCTATCGGTTTATAAAAATTTATTGCCACGACCAAAAGGACTTGCAATACTTGTAAAAACTGGCAGTTTCGCACCATGAGAAAGGTTGTTTGGTTAGACTTGATATGCTCACTAAAAGGCTCTTTTTTTAGGATATCGCCGTCACTGAAATATTTATTTTAGCTTTTTTTTTTTTTTTTGTCACTGTCCCCTTTTTTTTTTATAATTAGATGACAACATAAATTGCCAACCATCAACATCAACTTAAACTATTATCTTTCTCTGTTTCCGACTTTTTTCCCTAGAAGGATTTGTATCTGTCTAGAAAAAACAAAAAAAAAACGGCAACAATTGTCTGTTGCTTGTGAAAGTGTCTTCTTCCCACGTATTTTAAATTCATGATGTCTAATAATCAGACCACCGAAGAGGCCTCTACCTCCTGTAGTCAGTCTGTGTCTCTAGTCATCCCCCCTCCACAGAAAATCCAGCTACTTGACTCGCTCTTGCGTAACCGAATGTATCCCCTCTACTCGACGGACACGCCAGAGTATCTTAAAAACTTTTACTTTAGTCAGGGAAATCAGAACTTTCGGTTCACAGAGCAAGGCACTACTGTTCAAATCGAAGCTACGCACCCTGAACACGAAGCATATACCTCATCATCTTCGAAAACTTCTTCAACTGCATCCTCGGCAACAGCGTCGGCATCATCTTCTTCTAACAATGATTCTCTTTTGCATATTTCATCGCCTTTGTTAAAGCGCCCATCGTCGCCCGAGTCGCGTGTTTATCACCGAAAACGCCAACAAGGCTCACTCTTTGAACAAAACTCTCCAGAATCCTCGAGTTCAAAACCAAATTCTTCGTCTGAGGACGGTTCACCAGTGCCACTGCCCTCACCCGCGAACTCTTCCAACGGTGACGACAACGAATTGTACTATACTTCACTGCAAACACTACAAAACTTTTCTAATATTTTATCATCATATGAGACACTTCCATCAGAGATGCAACGTGCCCTACTAACTAAACTACTCAGTGTCACCGACAGATCTTCTTTATCTATGATGGCTGAAAGTATTGTTCCCTCACTGCGCTGCGACTTTGTCACATTGCTACCTATAGAACTGGTCTATAAAATTCTTAAACAGCTTGATTTCAAGACCCTGTGCTCTGCAGCTCAAGTGTCGCGCGACTGGCGGCGGATAGTCGACTCTTCAGAAAGTATATGGAAAAATCGACTTGTAGAAGATGAACTAGCTTTTGCAAAGGAAGAAGTGTCTCGCGCGCTCGTCGAAGAGTGGGATTATACTTCTTGGGGTAACACTGTTAAAGGTAAACCCCGAAAAGTGAAAACGTTTGCAGATGTTCACGCACCGCCTATAAACATTTACAAGGCTATTTACAGACGAAAGTATCTCATCATTCATAAAAACTGGATGGTTCCGAATTATAAACCTAAGCCACTGACGATTGAAGGAAACGGAAGTGACGTGGTGACATGTCTGCAGTTTGATGACGAAAAGATCATCACGGGCTCGGACGACCACACAATCACTGTATACGATTCACAAACAGGTGAAAAGCGCACTCAACTTCGAGGCCATGAAGGTGGTGTGTGGGCGCTACAATACGTCGGCAACTCGCTTGTTTCTGGTTCTACAGACCGCACAGTACGTGTATGGGATATCAAGCGCGGCAGATGCACTCATTGTTTTGCAGGACACACATCGACGGTGCGATGCTTGGAAATTCTCATGCCTGTGCAGATTGGCGTTGATCCAGTTACTAACACACCTATCATGGCACCCAAGTTTCCTGTTATTATTACAGGTTCACGCGACGCTACGCTGCGAGTATGGAAACTACCAAGAGAATTAGAAGACAACGAAAGTATAATAGATGAATCTGCTCCACCTCAGAACTCCGATGGCTACTTTCTTAGAGCTTTACAAGGTCATGCCAGCAGTGTACGTGCTTTGAGTGGACACGGTAACACGGTTGTATCCGGCAGTTACGATACGACAGTACGGGTATGGAACGTCGAGACAGGTGAATGCCGCTGGGTGCTTACAGGCCATGCTCAGCGTGTGTACTCGGCAGTACTAGATTACAAACGCAACCGGTGCATTTCCGGGTCTATGGACTGGTTTGTCAAGGTGTGGTCGCTTGACAATGGTTCGCTGCTCTACACTCTTGAAGGTCACACTTCACTTGTAGGTCTTCTTGACCTGAATCGTACGACCCTTGTGTCTGCGGCGGCAGATTCTACTCTGCGTGTATGGGATCCGGATAATGGAAACTTTTTGCACAAGTTACAGGGTCATCAGGGAGCTATTACATGTTTTCAGCACGACGAGTACAAAGTAGTATCAGGATCAGAGCGAACACTCAAGTTATGGAACATCCGTACAGGTGAGCTTGTGCAAGACTTGTTGGATGGACTCACACGTATCTGGCAGGTGCGGTTTGATCAACGCCGATGTGTGGCTGCGGTGCAGCGAAATGAAAAAACATTTATCGAAGTACTAAACTTTGATTATGATCCATACGAAGTTATATCCGAGCAGCAGCAACAAGACCAAACGGCGTTATAGATTGAGGCTACAAATGATTCACGCTAAACTATGATATAAGCAGATATACAAAAAAAAAGAAGAAAAAAAAAAGTACATTGGTCGTGGTATTTTTTTATTTATTTTTTTTCATTTATTATTTGTGTCACAGAAACGGATATTCTATAATATTCACTATACATAACTAAAATATTGGATATTTCAATTCCAGAAAATAAATAAAATGAGTTTTGGTGCAAAAAAAACTAATGAAAATAAAGATCAAAAAAAAAAAAAATACTGTAATAACAGCCTGAAGATTGAACAATTAACGATTATTTTACTTTTTTTTTTTTCAGTATAAAATATGTGTAATTATAATTATCATTTCCATTTATACAATCATCCACCAAGCTGTTGCAAGGAACAGTACGATTAATAACGTTGTTATGATTCCTGCACCCGCCCGGTCCTTGGTCTGAATATCAAGTTCATTCCGCACCAGCTCATTTGTATTACTGCTACCAGCAGAGCCGTTACCCGTTGACGACGCGCCAGACTGCTGAGAAAGTGGCGGCGGGCGAGTCCAGATTAGACGGTTTTGTAAAGCTTCTAGCGCACTCATTTGTTCGCCCAGACCATACTTGCCGTCCCATCCACTCTCCTGCCAGTTCAGACCGCAAGTGTGACCGTCAGTGCCACCCGAACAAGAGCGTAACACACCCACAGTTGTTGCCTGCAGATATTCCTGAATCTCAGCATTCATTGCTGGGGCCATCAGACATGTTAGTCCTAAGAATCTGGAGTAGATGCCTTTAAATGATCGCTGATCGTTGTTACACTGGCCTGTAGGCTGGCAGGCTGCCTCATACATAATCTTGTCACTGTTATAAAAAACCTTAGACCGCGCCCAAATATTTTCAATGCGGTTTAACCATTTCGTGTCATTTGTGTGATTGTACATAAATGCAGCTCCCGCCATAAACAGTCCAGAATTGTATGTCCACTCAAGCTTGACAACGTCTTTGCAGTCCTGTTCAATATTGCCACCATCATAGACTGGCCAAGCATCACTTTCCTGATTAATAAACTCCTTCGCTGTAACCCAGTCCCAGGTTTTTTCGGCCCATTGAGCGTATGTTTCGTTCTTGGTAAAGCGCGCAAGTCGCGCACCCAGCATGAATAGACATCCATTACTGATGGTGTTTTTGTAATTGTAGCCATTATTCCATTTAAAAATCTGCCATCGCAAACCACCTTCACAGTGTTCATTATCCCAGCGTGCGGCCATAGTGTTGAATACAGCTTGAGCAAGATAGAGCCATTGGGGCTGATGCGGAAGCGGGTTTGAAAAGTTTTTCTCAGCGGCAGCCATAACAGTAATACCCCAGAAAGCTTGATCGTCATTACCCTCAGTAGTAGTCTGATTCGAAGGCATATAGTTCCAGTAATCTCCAACTTGGAAAAGCAAACTAGTCTTTAGTAAATCGTTGTAGGTCTCGTCACCAGTGTAGTACCAGTAGTCGAGCATAGAGTTCCAAGCAGCGCCAGCCTCCCACCAGTAGTAGGGGTTGGAAAACATACCGGGGGTCTCACCAGTGTTATTACCATTATAATAGTCCATTAAACCCTTAGCAATCAGGGCAAGACCACTATTAATCGAAGAAGTTGAACTGAAGTCCATTTCAAGTGCTTGCGCTAGCGTCAGCAGCAAGGCGAAAGGCATGATCAAACATTTGAAATTCATTATATGACACTTCTTGGCTACAGTCTTGTGCTTGGCTAATCTTGGATACAGTTTAGTTTATTGGATCTTTGGGTGCTTGAAATCTTGGATATTGACTTTAAAGTCTTGGTGTTTCTTGGTGAACAAAAAGGGGAGGACTTGGTGGTCTTGTTGATGAAACAGGAAAAGTAATGAAATTTCAGTTTGACGATTTTGAACAGCCTTTAGTATATCACTGTTGAATTTAAATGACAATCAAAATGAATAAATAAAAGACTGATGGTAAGTAAAATGCAGCTCTTTGCAATGATTGGAGTCAGTGTTAGAGAAGGACTTGTTGAATACTTGTGTATAGTTAAACAAAAGAAAAGACGCGGAGGAAAAAAAAAAAAAAAAAACACTGTTTATCAACAATAATAATAAAAAAAAAAGAAATTTGTTGTTGCTGTAGCAACACTAGGCTAACTTTAATCTGAACCTTAAAACGCTTATTAAATCTCCCAAAAAAAAAGATAAAGCTCAAGTCTTATATTTAATCGTTGTTAAGTAACTGATATGAATCATTGAATTAATTGATTTTTTTAAATGAACAAAAAATTTATTTAAAAAAACAAAAGAAAATCAAATAGCTCATATATTATATTAATTGCAATGCTAGACTGTTGTCGTAATATATGATTATAGAGCTCTCACTCACGTGACATGAATAAGTACAGTGCAAAGTAGGTTCAAATTTTTTTTTTATGAAACCAAAAAAAATAAACGCTTCTATTAATAGGATAAATTTTTTGATATCAAGCTTTGGAAAACATGGCTGAGTCAACTACTCAAGTCAAATGATAATACGTGATATACTGTTATTATATAGAAAAAGTATTGAAACACAATGATAATAATATTAGTAGAACATTTCAAGTACTGAATCATCTGCTAGTTATCACATTGACAGGCTGAAAACAAAACAAAACAACCGTTTAAGCTAAACATCAACAATTTATTGGCAAAAAATGATATGATAAAGTCTGTTGAATAAATCTAATTTTTTTTTCTTTCTTTGATCAAATGAGTTTTCTATAGAAACTTGTTATAAACTTCAAAATCAACTTTGGTTACGAAAAAAAAAGACTTTTGGGCCATAGCTTAAATATAAAACTTTGACACAACGTTAAGCTAAGCCTGTGAGTTTAATGACGTATTATAATAAGTTATGCCATGGTTTTTGAAATTTAACATCACTGTGTCTTGATGCTTATACGTATATTGGAAAAACAAAAGTATTTGAAAATAAAACTGGTTTTATAAACATTTATCAGCCGCCGCAAAAATTTGATAAAAGCCAAATAAATATCATAAATTTGGTTAAACCAAGAAGGATAAGAAAGACGTACGTATTTGATGAAGTCATCGACTATTAAACGCACCGTAATTATGACGAGGAAAAAAAAATATTTAAAATTGAACAGCACACTAACTTTGATAAAATGGGAGACTCAAGCTGTAGTCCTATGCTCAGATATAGTAGACCTATGAAACAACACAGTAATTGGAGGGTGACTATGATTATGAAAAACAAGAAAATAACTCAAAAAAAAAAAAAAACTATTCTTGAATTAATGAAATCAATAAATAAGGTGGTTAAATGTAAATTGGATTTGTCAAATTGACTCCTTTAAATATATCTTAATTATTCATACGTACCTGGATTCTAAATAAAAACGACAATGAATGTCACAGTTTGGTAATTCTTTTTTTCTTGTATAAAACCAGTTTACCAAAAATTCTTTTATTTTCAATTTTTCTTTTGGATGGACGGCTATATAGTGTTACTGGCATCCATCAATATTAATAGCCTGCCAAGAGTTTACCGCCCTGTCCTCTAACTATAAGTAGCACACTACGATGATAAGTCTATTGGTTTTTTTTTTTTTTTTGTTATTTGACACAAAAATTCAATTTGTGAAGAATTCGGCGCCATTGAAACAATTGAACTAGAGCTATAATTATACGGCGCAGTCACCGCTAAGTGGCTTAACGTTTTTTTTTTTTTTTAAATTTGTTTTCTGTACAACTCATAATTATCTATGAGGACAATAAACTGATCATGTTACTAATTCATTAGGATCAACCTTTTAATAGGGGTATTCATACGTACATTAAATCAAAAACTTGAAAAGAGTTAACCAAAGAATAAACGAAATTGTTTTTTTTTTTTAAAAAAAATCAAATATTTAATTTCTCAATAATCATTACTTGTTTTACAAATAGAAGTGATTGAAACTTTTTTTTTCAAGATTTTTTGCAACACATAATTGGTTAACTAAACGTAAAATTGATTTTCAATAAAACTTGACAAAAACTAATGTATTTACTTTCAATATCAAGTTCAGCAGAAATATGGGCTTATTCATGTTTTATAATATTTTTCATGAAAGAAACATAGGCTTTATCAACTTGATCCCTAGCTACAATAATACAAACAGAACTATTGGATTAAACACGACTTAGACTAGTACAAGTTTTTATTTTTTTTATTTAATTTTTTTTTTTCAAATATGACTCTATTAGACATGTAATATAATTGTGAAAATAATACAAAATCTCTTTTTATAAAAGAAAAAAAAAATGAAAAAATTCTGGGTGATGACTTTTCAAATTTTTGAAGAAATTAACAGTTGTCGAAAAAAAAATCTATCAAAATCTGTAGTCATGAAAAAAAAAAAATTGTTTACATATATTTTCATTTTTTATTCGCCTGTCAATTCACTCATATTCATAAGTATCCAAATAAAAAATGGAAAAATTTTTTTTATAGTGCTAATATTTTTTTTTTGAAATACGTACGTTGAAAGATTGAGTATCAATCAACTCTAGTATTGGCAGTTACCTGTCAATTCTACATGCGGATCAATGATATTATTTTAGTATATTTCAAAATATCAGTTTTTGTCAAATTCAACCTGGAAATAGTCATCTTTTGAAAAAGTGAAATATAACAAATAGTTTTGTGAAGTGAAAAAAAAAAAATTCAATGCAAATTTTTTTTCAGATACGGTAACATTAAATGTGCGACCTATTCTTGAAAAAAAAAATATTGGAGTTTGTAAAACAACAAAAACCAACTATTTATTTTTTAAGATTTATTTTTTTTTTTTCAAAAAAGTTGTTTTGTTAAAAGTCTTTGGGATAATAAAAATGATATTGTTTTCATGATTCGATGACAAGAATGTCAAGCTTGAATGTTTTTGAAAGGCCTGACTTGATTATTATTGAGTTTAAATGAAACGCTTTTACTTTTATGTTTTGTACGGAAATATAATAAAGGTTTTTCATCTTATTTATTGATTTATTTAGCAGCAAGAATGGCTGGTTTTTGAAGTTTCTGTCATTTACCCCGTCGTTTGCGATTCCAAATCTTCCAATAATCACCAAAAAAGAAATAAGTTATTTTTATCAGAACAAAACCAGAGTTTCTAATAAATTTTTTTTGTTGCATGAGATATTTTGAGGTGTAATTATTTGTATTTATGTTTTTATTTGTAAGGTCAAAAAAGATATAAAAAAATGCATGTATGGTGCTTTACAAGAGTGAGTTTAGCCTGAGATGATTCCCTAAAGTGTAACACTATCTTGCTAATTAACATATACAAACATAAAAAAAGTGTAATGAGCATAGATGCACGTACGTTACAGACTGACAGAAGTTATTGAATTGAGAAAAAAAAGTGTTCTACCGTTTTTACATTTTCGGGGCTCTTACGTCCATTTTTTTTTTTTTTTTTTTCAAAAAAATCACTTTTTTTTTTTTTTTGCGACGGAGAGCTTTTCACAAGTTTGGATAAAGAATTTGGTTACACAAACATACCAAGAATCTTTAGATAGTAATAAAGCTCATGTATCAGCAGATATTTTTGTTTTTTCACAGTGCAAAAGAAGTTTGTCGACTGCGCATCAAGTCTTGGAACAAATAGATAGCAGATGGGCAGCTTCAGTTGGAATATATAACCCAATAAGTTACCAAAGAAAAAAAATAACTGCTACTCAATGAATGATATGGTTTTTTATTTTCAATAAACTGTGGGGATTCGGCAAAAAAAAAAAAACTTTTTTAATTTTTATTTTGAGGGCTCAACAAATGTAAAATGCTTTGAAAAACTAAAGGTTATGACAGGGACTATTACAAATATTTTATATTATAAAAATTCATTTCTATTTGAAAGGAATAAAAAAAACCATATATATTGATTTTGAATACTTTTTCCTTTTTTTTTTTTTTTTTTAATAAATTCATGGGACCATCTCAATCCGGTCAGTGTTGAGTTTAAATGAACAATGTTATATTTCAATGTCCAACTATAACGGGATACCAACAAAATTGATAACAATAAATTTGAGCAAAATCAGTACAACCACGCGTCATCATGACAATGTCATCTCAAGTGAAAATACTATCGACAGAACTTACAATCCTCACAGCAAGTAAAAAGTATTTACCTCGTTTTTCTTATGGCATCATCAGCATCATTACTAGAGTATGGAAAGAAAAATATATCAAACAGGAAAAAACGGCATTAGAGCAATCGATAACAGATCACAACATTAATTTCCAGAAAGAAAATGCTTTTAATGAAAAAAAAATCAACAATAAAAATCACTACAAAAATGACATTAAAAGTAATATTAGAAATAATATTCAAATTGATATTGAAGTTAATGTCAGTAATAGAAAAAATATTGCTACCTCTTTTATTCCTGAAAAAATCTTCACCTTTGACGAAAAATATGAATTTGGTTATAATGACACCAATTCTTTTGAAAAAAATTCTAGAGACCCAAATAGCAGTGCTTACTTTTCAGAAGATCAAAATTTTAGTCCCTCTAGCCACGGAAGTAGTGAAAGCTTTATAAGTTCTGTTTCCCAACAACGCTGCAGCACCTCCAGACATCATTTGCGATCAGGGTCTGAAGATGATAACACTAATATTTATTTGTCAGTGTCTCAAGCAGCATCGTTTGATGATCAAATTGAACAGAAAATTAAAGAACTTGAACAATATTTTGGAATTTTTGTTACTCCTAGCGAACTAAATATCATCTGCCCAACTGAACTTGTAGAATTGATATTTGGTGATTTGTTGATGAGAGAAACGGAAGTAGTTACTAGGATGAAAAATTTTATTGCTTTTCAAGTTGATCAATTTAACACAAACTCATTAGTCAATTTTTTGAGAAATAAGAAACACATGGTGATGTTGCTACCCAGTCATTTTTCTGACTATCTCATTATACCTGTTGCAGCTAAGGCTATAGTTTACTCATACTTGAAAATGAATAAAGTTGACTTTCATTTAGACTGCAAATGCTATGAGGAGTTGGAACTACCATACGATAGTTGGTTTTCATTTCAATACTCAATAAATGAAAACAAAAGCCTTTTACGAGAGCACGCTTTGAATGAATGCATATCAACGTCTAAAATACTTAAATCGTTAGAGTCAGAACTGTCCCAAAATATCGCAGGCAAAACATCTTTAATTTTGACAGGTGAAGTACTGCAGAGTGTTCCAACATATATTAAAGACGGGCTGGAATTGGATATTATCAAGAAACTTGCATTATCTCCAGAGTATTTATTACTATCGCTTACAAATTCTACAGAGCTTTCACTCATGACCGAAAGCAAGTTGTTTGAAAATGATCCTGTCAATATTTGGAGAAAGGGACGCACTTACCTGACACCTGTGAAAGTCAATTACATGGTGGAAAAAGCTCACAAAAATGTTTGTACAAATCTGATAGGCATGTCAACCATGAATGAAACATGGGTATTGCTAGATCTATAAACATAAAAAAAATGAAAAAAAACTTTTAATTTGTAATGATTTCAAATAATAATGATTTTAGTTGTGTATACTATATCCATTAAAAAAAAATATAAGCATATATAAAAAATTAGCTCAAGGATATCACTTTTTTTTTTTTTTTTTTTTAAACAAAAAAGAAACTTAAACACATATAAGTATGTTCCTTCTTAAAGGGCGTACTTTTTATTGGCAATAAAATAAAATGATATGTATATAACGAAACTAGTTAATAAAACCATATTATCGGAAAAAACAAGTTAACGACTGGGCATAATACGTATTAAAGCACTTGACTTGATTTGTTACTCAAAAATTCGAAATCTTTTTATGGGGTTGCAAAAGTAAAAATTGTGAATTTGAGACACATATATGTATATACACTTATTTAATGAGATACTATATCAGTATGCTTTTTTTTCTGGGTTTTGCAAAGACTGTGTTATTTCACGGAAAAAAGAAACAAGATATTAATTGGTAGTTAATTTTGAAAACTAATTAAGACTTATAACTTATTAACTAAGTCTTATCCACGTGATTGATTTTACCTTGAAAAAAATAAAAAAAACAGACAAAAATTCCAACAGGTCAAAACAGAGCCAATTGTCTCTAAAACGGTTAATTTAAAAAAATTTTCGTTTCTTCTAATTCTCTTCATTTAAGCATCGTTTTGCGATCTTGTCTGACAGAAAAGTATTTCTTTCTAAAGAATAACGAGGCTTCAATCTTATTCTGTATTTATATAAATATATAAATTTTACATATTCGCCCAACTTAACTTGCTTCTATCAAAAACGTTCTTTAAAAGAGAAATCATCATTACTCATTTATCAGCCTCATTGCCCAGTATATAATCAACATTAATGGCGATCGAACCACCTGCCACCACTGCCGTTGCTAAGTCTACAACCAAAATACCTGAAAAACGTCGAAAATCATGTACAACTTGTCAGGAGCGTAAATCTAAGTGCGTGCCTTCACCTTCAGAAAACAGCCTCACATGTGTTAGTTGTGAGGAGGCCGGACTTAGTTGTGTATACCCCTCATCCGACCCCAGAAAAAAAAGGAAAAAGATTATCAAGGCTGACACTCATCTACCGCGCAGCCTTAACGTTCCACCGCTTCAGGATTTACAGGGTCCGTCAAATCATGTCGAAGAGACAGCGCCGCCGCTGATCCCACAGAACTGTGACACTGTTGCGTATCTGGGCTTTTCTTCCGACTTTGATCCTCATTTGATGCAATACTACAAGTATGATGAAAACCACGTAGCTTCTTTTTTCAAATGCTCTGCACGCCAGGTCCTGGATGATCCAACTTTTCCGGTTCAATTTTTGGCATTCTCAGATAATCGCGGTAAACAGGTTAAGGACGAAATCGCAGCGCAGCGCAAACGCCTAAAGGAATTAACTAAAGGTATGGAGGACCGATTACTAAGGCTATTTTTTCGACTTGTATATCCAACATATCCAATTGTTGACCGCAAAAAGTTTTACGCAGAATACTCTAAAGGGAGTGAGAACATTGACATTTGTCTGTATGCAGGACTGTTGGCAATCAGCGTGATATGGAACAAGTATGATGAAGAACTTTGTGTCAAGGATCTTCCCAGACAATTATATGATGAATTATTTGATGAATGTGAGATTGCTGTTGAGCGAAGCTTAAACCATCCGACGTTGGGTACTGTCCAGGGACTGTTACTGTTGGCTCAAAAACACATTATTCAAAGCGATAATTCAACATTATTTTCTGCAAATCTGCTCATGGCGAAGCTGGTATCAGTTTCACACACACTAGGCTTGCATTTGGATTGCAGCGACTGGTCTATTAGCTCATCTGAAAAGCGTTTGCGGAAACGGCTTTGGGCAACTGTTTATCTAGTTGAAAAGTGGTGCAGTGCTAATCTTGGTTTACCATCGATACTAAATGACGAAAACTCCACATGGGACGAGTATTCCGAGGAAGACCCGAGTTCTTCACTTTTTGTACATTTTGGAAAACTTACACGCATTCTCGATGGTATTTTAAAAGACCTCTACTCAGTCAAGAACTACGCAGACCGGTATAGAGACGCTACTGAAACTATAAGGAAGGTGGACAAATATTTTGTAGCGCTACAATATTGGCGCGACGAGCTGCCACCGGAACTTAAACACATGTCCTGTGTTAACGAACATGACATCAAGAAAAATGGTATCTTGCATCTTGCTGAGCTTACAATTGCAGTTCTGTTACACCGGATCAAGTTACATCCTAGCTGTACTAACCTGCTTGACCGGGACACCTTGTTAAAGTATCGCGCACAGGCAACTACCATTATTCAAAGAGTCGTCAAGTATACATCTGAAATTGATAATCCGCATCTAAAGTCTTTCTGGCACTCAATGGTACGGCTTAATTTCTCGACATTGCTAAGTTTTGTCTTGTTTCATCATATTACCTCAACGTCTAAAAAAGAGTTTGAAGAGACCAAGCAAGTGCTCAAAAAATGGAGCAAGACGATTCAAGGTTTGTCCAAGTCTTGGGCTGGTGGTACTGGATTGGCAGTGGAACGCGCCAGCACTGTATTTCTTTCTGGCGATACAGCAACTATGTTTCGTGAAGACGATGGGAATGGACTGGTACGATATACAAAGGACACAGATCTGATAAATGAAAAAGCACTGCAAGAGAACAAGAAAGTCCGGGATCAAGTCAATTCAGAGGAGCAAAAAGTTTCAGACAATCTTATCGCAAGTGTGCCTTTAATCACAAGTAGCCACAATAATAGTCAAAATCATAGAAGCGAACCACGCGGCATTGATATGGATCAGTTTAGGGATAATCTACCTGACAATCATCATAGTCATCAACATCAACAACCCTTGCCGTCGCAACAAAATCATAGCGAAATTGAAGTGTCTATTAACACACCGCACTTAGAGAGTCATTTACTGGATCAATTATATGAAGAGTTTCCGGAGTACTACAATCTGCATTTCATCGACTCGGATCTCAGCGTCACACCCAATACTAATGCTAGTCATCATCAGTCTCACCATCAGAACCACCAAAACAATGGCTATAATAGTATTCATTCCGGTGCTACTGGTAATTCTAGCACAAATTCGGAAAATGGGCTATCTTGGAATCAGAACTACGATGGGTTCAATTTTCAGAATCACCAGCATTTTAACTAATAATATTGCAATAATAAATATAAACTAAAATCAAAAAGAAAAAAAAACGCCGTAATAAGAAATGTAAATTACAGAACCGGTCTTGGTTATATGCAAGTAATTAATAGTATCGTGGTCTGGTATAACACCGGGCGGTTGAAGATCCCATCATAAATATAAAGAGTGCTTTGAAAAGATATAACTATATCTTTTTTTTTGCTAATCTTAGTCGAGAATTTTCTTGATAACCGAGCCCCAGTCATTACCGCTAAGGGCACCTCCACTGTTATCATTATTACTACTGCCGGACGCCAAATTAACAAAGATTTCGTACGGGAACGGCGCTACATCAGGCGATGTAATAGCAGGAATATACGATTGACTCGCATTTTTAAGAATTTCGAGCATGATAGCCTTAAGGTCCCGGACGAGAGCTTTTGTGCTTGCAGTCATACTTGCACCAGTCCCAGCAGTGCCGCCCGTTCCACCACTACTACCACCACCACTGTTGCTACAGCCACTACTGCGACGTGGGTTCGTACGGCTGGGGCTTACAGAGGCGGTGGTGGTGGCAGCAGCAGCAGATAGCGGTAGCGTTTGCGTAAAAGATATAGTAATTTGCCAGCTTTCCCAGCACCGAGAGCTGTCACCCTGACGAAACCAACTTTTGGCACGGGGTTGTTGGTCCTGTGCCCCCAAAAACCGAACTTTTAAAACAAGTGTCGCCACCAGCGGCGATTCCAATGTTGATGTAGCTGATGATGAAGAAGATGAAACGCGTACTGCTGATGCAGACGTCAATCCTGAGCCAGCAGCGGTACTACTATCGTGAACATTGCTATTATTTTTAGGAGCCGCGGTGCCGAGCGCCTTGCGCACGAGTAAATCCGCCGCGTTGACTTTTTCTTCGATTTCAACCGCCCCAGCATCGACCACTGCCGGATAGCTTAGTCTGCCGCCAAGAATTTCATGACGGGAAGGTAAAGCAGGGCCTAACATGCGATGAAACAGGATAGTTGAGAGCAGGCATCGCACTGTTTCCTTGGTACATGCTGCAGGTGCCGTCAAAGTGTACTTGAACTCCATTTTTTTTTTTTCAATTGTTTTATATGTGGGCAAGTAATTGATAATATAACGGATGATGATAATAATAAAAATGTATATATCTATATATATTATTATTATTATTATTATTATTATTTTAATAAACCGGCTAATATGATTGAACCGATAGTAATTGTATGAATTGGAAGCTTTGTCTAGAGATGAGCAGACATTTAAAAGAAACGCACAATGACGAGTATTTTTTATTTTTTATTATTTTTATTATTGTTGTTTTAAGCTTTCATCATTTATTATAACAATGATTAGACAGTTGGTGCCTGACAAATTTGGGTACTCCAAAGGTAATTGATAAAGCCAGGCACAAATAGTTAAAAAAAACACAAAAAAACAGTCAAATGACATTCATCATAAACAAAATAAATTAACAATGATAGTGACTCAAACGGCCTGGCCAGCAGCCAGTCGCGATAGAATTATATACAATGTATACAGAATGAAGCATATATGCAAGTCGTAAATAAATAGTAATCTTCTCGAGCAAAGCCCGCATGCCAGAGGTAGTGCATCCCCCTTTTTTTTTTTCTTTTGCTACGAGCTGATCATTTCAAATATTAGAATTAGAACCAGCGTTAGCGTAAACAATACAAGCCCAACCCCCACCATAAACTCGAGACGCCAGTTGCTGAGCCGGCACTGCTGACCGCCTCCTGCACAGCACCGTCGTTGAAGCCGCCTTCTTTCCCTGCTACTATCATGCTTTTGATGGTGGCTGTCAAGTCCGCTTGCTTCAAAGTGTTCAAATGAAGAACTCATTAAAGGCTCTTCTGTAATATCGCGATAGTTTAACTCATAGCCAGTGTTGCTGTCATCTAGACGAGAGTGCCGCCACCTGAAGATAAAGCTGGCAATACGATGAAGCATGCTAGGCTTCACTAATCTATGACCCACAATCATGTCTGCTTGATAGTCTGGGTAGTCGTCTTCATGTGAAAGGCCATGGTCATTATCTAGTGCGTTTTCCTCATCACTGCTGCTGTGGCTACTGTTGCTGTTACTAAGACTTGATTCGCTGCCCGAATCGATTTCTTCCTCTTCATCACGGTACGGTTTTGCATATCCGTCGACAGAAAAGCGGTCCTCAATGACCTTGAGTGATGGCATTAACGTATCAATAATCTTAACAGTTTCAAGTAAAAAATGCATATCCTCTCGCCGAAACAATATCTCAGACATAATTTCTTTGTAAAACGGACAGACTTGAGCGTTTTCTTCGGGTGTGTCGTGTGGCAGCACAAGGGAATACGTACTGCTAGACATAAACAGCTTGATTTTTTTTATTGTCATCTGCGGGTTTATTACCGTGTATTGTTTCGTAATGTATTTTACATACTGTAGACAGGTGTCCATCATATCTTGCCGAGTTTGAATGAGGATGCCGAGAAACTCCGTTGTACTTTTACGAAGCTGTTGAAGGAAAAGATGCTGAACGTCCTGCGGATATGTTTGTCCGATTTCTATGTCAAGCGATACTAGCAGCTTCTGAATATCTTCGATTGTCGCTTTTACTTCTGCACGTACTGTGCGAATAGAATCAAGGATTTCTGGATTGTTGTAGCGGCTGTAAAGCTCTGAGTCGATATTATAGCAAATTCGCTGTGCAGACACACGGTTACAGTTAACCTTAACTATACTATCAATGAGCTCATGCTTTTTTGCAGTGAACCCCTTGAAATATTCTTGAACCTCGTCAGGCAACGGTGGCAACGTACGCTTGCACTTTCGCAGCGACAGTGACTGCTGTTTGGCCACACTTTGGTAATATCTGTTTCGTTTCATGGTGACAACAGAAGGATTGGTGTAGCAGAAGAAAAAGGAAAGTTTTGCAAATACAACTTGTCTTTGAATATTAATTCCGCCACGGCCTGTACCTTAGAAATGGAAGACTGTAAAAATAGTCAACTTTGATAACGATTATTGTTTTCGTTGTTGTTGTTGTTGTTGTTGTTGTTGTTGTTGTTATCGTGGTTGTTGTGGATGATTGATTGGTAAAAGAAAAAGATGAAACATCAAATAATATACAAATTATGTTTATTATTATTTCTTTTTTATGCAATGACAAAACATTATCATTTTATTATTATTTTTTTTTTATTCATTATCTTGATTGTTTTATTATTTATCTGATCTCTCATTTTTGGGTTCTCTAGATCTATCGCTCTAAAGTGCTGGCATCGCTTGAGCTTGACGTTGATTTTGGTTTGGCCCCTTGCCTTAACCTGTCTGCAAACCCCCCTTTAATAACCGCTGACGTACTAACCTCACAATGAATGTCACGGCATCACTTCTGTCTGTTTTGTCTCCGTCTTATCAGGAAAATGTCCCCAGCAACATTTTTGCAACTGCCTGGCAACGAGTACAGTTGTCCCCTAGAATAAACGAGCAGACACCACTATCACCTTATGATCTTATACCTTGCGATGACCGAGACTATATGACCGAATTCCATAGCGTTGATAGTGGCCTGTGCAAAAGCGCATCGCTTGCCTCGTCCGTTGTGAGAATCATGAGCTATAGCAGTGATAAACCTTTTATGGTTTCTCTTGGAAACGAAATTCCTATTTCGTATCCTCGACAAGATGATTTACGAGTGCCCGCGACAGATCTAAGCGTGTGGCAGCACGAAATGCCTTCCGGTGAGGAATTTCTGGTTCTGGGTGCACCTGATCTGACCAAAGAAAATAATAGCTTACATACATTTATGATTTTATCACCCAGAACAGACATGACACCTGCAAGAGACTACAAAAATCTTTTTAACGATGACAGTAACACCGATAGCTGCAATCCCGACTCTCTATTCACAAAACCATGCTTCATTTTTGATGATGATCTAGCGGCTCCGCATAACTCTGCTGTTTCCAGCAGGTCTACTGAAATGATATCAACCTCTATTTCAGAACCCTTAAAAAACATCCAGTTTTCACGGCGCCTCTGGAAGCAGCTGAAAACCCGATACTTGCCCCCACACAGGCATAATTTTAATTTAATTACTCACTTTCAAAACTTCTTTTCAAAAAATACCAACTGCATCAAACTGTCTAGTCCCACTGCCGGGTTTGAAAGAGAAGCTGCTACAGAATCTGAAAGGAGCCCGTGGGTGCACACCAAGAACATGCTTTTCTGGGATCATATGTTCCCACAAAAAGCCCTTAATTTTATATCTTTACCAACAGCGACAACTTCATGAAATAACGAGTGTAACGTGTAATCATTTGAATTAAATGTTTTTCGATAATGTTTGGTCTGTAGGATGCTTATTTTACTACTTACTGTGACAGGTACCGTAAACTTACGTCTTATTAACATGACATAAGATATGACTTAAACTTAGATTTTGTTACTTGAGTGTTTAAAATTTAAGATTTAAAACTTTTTTGTTAATAAAACAACTCTCCCCCATTACCCATAATTATTGTGTTTTAAAAAACTGAAATATATTAAATACCTCCAACATTTCTATTTTTTTTTTTCAAACCACTTGTCCTTCTTTCTCTCATTCGCCAGACCACAACCATGTTTTCTAGATCTAGCCACAATAATCCGTACAAAAATACACCACCTCCTCCACCCAATGGTCAGTCGCAGCATTCGTCTAGGGGTGCTCCTCCTGGTTATCAAGCAGTTACTTTAAGGGTGCAGAACGCCCCCGATTCTTCTTATGTTCTTGGTAACGTTGTTGCCGTTCCCGCTAGTCTGTTTAAGAACGGTCAATATGTGATTGTAAACAATCAATTTGTTTTTACTGCTAGGTATTGATTATTTATTTTTGTTTTGATCTTTTTTTTTTTTTTTTTGCCTCTTGATCTCATTGCTAACGTGTTTTCTTTTTTTTTTTTTTTCATATATAAAGAACATCCGACAGGGCTGAGCCTGATATTTTGGGTGCTGGCGGCGCACAAAGAGAATGGGGTCAATGGTCTTTGAATGAGCCTGTCACAGTCGCTCCTTATGATATTTTTTCATCGGGTCACGGCAAGGTTTATCTCGGCTCTATCAATGCTGATATTGACTTTTTTTCTCGCAACCGTGCTATTCCCGACCCCTTCAAGCAAGAAGAACTCGCGCATCGATTTTTCACGCTTTATCAAAACCAAATTCTCGCACCTGGCCAGAAGATCACTATGGAATTTAAGAACATAAACTTTAAGATCACGATCAACGGTACACAAGTTGTGGATCTCGGCACGCAGAGTGAAAAGTCCGGTCCCACGCAGGCCAACGCAAGAGGAATTTTAGTACAACAGACAGAAATCAACTTTTTCAAACCTAACGGTGGTCTCATCAATCTCAAGGCCGATGGTAGCAAGCCCCGTGCTAATGCCATTCTCACACCCAACTTTAAATTTGAAGACATGGGCATCGGTGGTTTGGACGACCAGTTCAGCACAATTTTCAGAAGATCATTTGCTTCTCGTATTTACCCACCTAAAGAGATTGAACGTCTCGGAATCACCCATGTCAAAGGTATGCTGCTTTATGGCCCACCAGGTACTGGTAAGACTTTAATCGCTAGACAAATCGGTAAGATGCTGAATGCTGTTGAACCCAAAATTGTGAACGGTCCCGAAATGCTTAACAAGTACGTGGGTGGCAGTGAAGAGAACATCAGAAAGCTGTTCAAAGATGCTGAGGCTGAATACAAGGAAAAGGGAGACGAATCCAACTTGCATATGATCATTTTTGATGAGTTAGATGCCGTATTTAAACAGAGAGGAAGCAGAGGTGATGGTACCGGTGTTGGTGATAACGTAGTCAACCAGCTCCTTGCCAAAATGGATGGTGTTGACGCTCTTAACAACATTCTAGTCATTGGTATGACAAACAGAAAGGATCTCATTGATTCTGCATTATTGCGTCCTGGTCGTTTTGAAGTGCAGCTTGAAATTCCTCTGCCTGACGAGCATGGCCGTAGACAGATTTTCAAAATTCACACTGCTTCAATGGTTAAGGAGAAGAAGCTTAACAAAGACGTCAATCTTGACGAACTAGCCGCAAGAACTAAGAACTTTTCTGGTGCCGAAATTTCAGGTCTAGTTAAGAGTGCTGCATCGTTTGCAATTAACAGGCATATTACACAGGATGCCTCTGGTATTCACATTGATAAAAAAGAGGTTGTTGTGTCTATGGATGATTTCAACCGCGCGCTACTCGAAGTCAAAGCTGCGTTTGGTGTCAGTGAGCAGGAATTGGAAGATTGTGTCAGTGGCGGTATTATCAATTACTCACCTCATGTTCAGCAAATCATGGATCGTGGTACCAGCTTGATCAACCATGTCAGACAAAGTGACATGCTCAGTATTATTTCTGTTTTGCTTCATGGACCTCCTGGCTCTGGTAAAACTGCATTAGCAGCTACTATTGCTCTTTCGTCACACTTCCCCTTTATTAGAATGATTTCACCCAAAGCAATGATTGGTATGACCGAGGCAAATCGCATTCAATACATCAGTAACGTATTTTTAGATAGTTACAAGTCTCCTCTTAGTGTTGTCGTTATTGACAAGATTGATGCGATTATGGAATGGGTTCCCATCGGACCTCGTTTCTCCAACGCGCTGCTACAAGCCTTCATGGTCTTCCTTCAAGACAAGCCTCCTAACAACCACAAGCTTATGGTCCTTGCCACGACATCACGCCACTCAGTATTGGAGCAGATGGATCTTTTACCCAACTTCAACCAGGAGATTTTTGTTCCCAACGTATCTTCTGTACAGGAGCTGGTTAGTATCATGGAAAAGGCCAGCTTTCTTACTTCAGAGACTCGTCAGCAAGCCGTGCAGCAGATCCACTCCGAGACTAAGACTACCGTGCTGGGCATGGGCATCAAAAAGGTTCTGTTTAACATTGAAGACGCTAAAATTAGTCAACATCCTGATCTTGAAGAATTTGTTAATTTAACGGTACGAGATATTGAGAATCTGCCTGGCCGATCTAAGTTTGACTTTTAGATGATATTATCAACCGTATGATGAACAATATGTATAAAGGATTAAAATAAACGAATTTTATTATAAAGATTATTATACGTATCTAAAAAGCTGTTTTTTTTTTAATTATTTATTTTTGTTATACGTGTAACAGAGCCAATTTGAAAGACTTGAATAAACATTACTCAAAAAGTTTTTATTGGCTATCAAGACAGAAAAAATCATAAAAAGAAACAATCATACAATAACGAAACTTTTTTTTTTGGCGAAAAGTCATCAAGTATACAATGCAGACTACTTTTTGTATGCGCATATTTTGCTTCTTGATAAAAACGTTTTCAAAAAGTTTATTCATCAATCTTTTTTTTTTTCAAGTCACTGATAATGAATACACACTTTAGGCTTTTTGTTTGATGAAAGCTGTCTTTGAAGGAGTCACAGGTTAACCTCTCACTAATAGTAACTCGCAATGAATAAAAAGTGAGGTTGCAATTTTTGATAACATTTAATTCAAATCATTCTAAAAATAAACAAAAAAAAAATCTTATTGGATTCAAATAATGCAAAATCCTCAGCTTTTCTGATTGATGATGTTTGCATTACAAAAGATCATTGATTCAACTTTTTAATAATTATAAAAAAAGATCAATTTAAGAAATCTTATTGAATATAATTAATGTGAAATAAATGCGTAAAAACTTTTTTTTTATTAAAATAACTAATGATAACCAGTTGTAGTCGGTCTTTTTTAGAACAAGTCTTTCACAAAAAAAAATGAAAAAGTTTTTTCAACAATACACATCATTGACATCAGGAGGCTTCATTGAATACCTATTCTTTGCAGTATATATATATTAATTTTTAGCTTTCTAATTTTTATTTTTATATTTTTCTACATTCAATTTGAAAATTTAGTATTTATGATAACGTTAAACTATTTATGACAAGAAATTTTCAATTTTAAACAGTTTATAAAATGTTTTTAATTTTCACTTTGCGTGAGCCTTGAATCTGTGATGAAAGTATTCTTTTTTTTTTTGTTATCTTTATTTATTCAATATTTTTAAAACTAATTAAAAAATGACATTTATATAACATTAACCTATAATTACAGTAAATACTTATTCTACACATTTATTTCATTTGATAAAGCCAAATACGGTATTATTCAAATATTCATATGTAATTGACACTGTTTTTATTGGTTAATTATAATACGACCAAAATTTGTGAATAGAACAAATATACTTTCAAATTATTAAAAGCACAAAAAAACATTGAGTTTCTAAGTATGTTAATTTCACATTATTATTTTAATCAGTTTGCTGTTTTCATTACTACTCATAGGTCATACGTATAAAGAAAATATCAAATATATACGATGAGAATGGACCACTTAGCTGTGGCTGCGCCTAAAACATTTCAATTTCAGTTTCATAGATGACGCCAAAAGAGTTTCACGTATAAGATTTGTGTGTTTATTAATTATTTTTGTAAAAGTCTTTCAAAACTTGAGATTATTTTATTTGTATTGCATTCAAATATGAATATCTTATTTACACAAACTACAATTTTTTTTTTTTTATGAATACTGCTATTTGAAAATTTAAAATCTAAAATTGCGTGTTTAAACTGAAATACTTTTATTTTATTTTAAAAAATTTAAACAAACATGAAATTGTTTTTTTTTTTTTTTTTTTTTTTTTTTTTTACTTTTGTAGAAGCATTTGTCACAATTTTAATATGATTTAAAACCACTTTTTTTTTTTTTTCAAAATCAGCTGGTGGCTCTAGAAATGATAAATTTCTATTGCCAACAGACGTATTCTATATTTTACTATAGATGGAATTGTTGATGATACAAAGAAAAAAACGAAACGCCTTTGAAGATTAAAATAATTCAAATTGGCAGTTACTTGGCTAAATTTTTGTTTTTTTGCTAACTATCTTTAGCTTGATACTTGTCGTAGTTAGAATTGAAAATTTATCTCTCTTTTTTTTTGCTTTTTTTTTTATTCATTTTTATTTCCAATAACTTTTTTCATTTTATATTGAGCTGCAGAGCTTATTGAAGCTAGCTATCAAGTTATTGCTACAGTTGATTGATTCTCGATGAGAATAATATTTACGTAAATTCATTGCTAAAGTTTATAAAATATCATGAATAGGGTTCAGTTCAGAATTCCTAGTTTTTTTTTTTTTTTTTTTTTTTAAACATGGAGATTAAAGTACGATTAAATTTTTCATGGAAAATAAAATTTTAATGTGAATCATGAAAATTTTTCAGTAAGTCCAGATTGCAATTAAATCTTTGATAAAATGTCTGTAATTCTAAATTTCATATTATAGGATTATATAAAAAGCAAACATTTTTATCATTAGTTGAATAAAAAGCTGGTTCAATATAAGTGCTCTGGAATTGATTACAGTTGACAAAAAAGAATGTAATAATAGTGTTTAGATATATCCTCACGTACTTTTTTTTTTGTTATAAACTTTCGCTTAAATTCAAGGGTTCTTTCTATAAATTGGAATTTAAAAAACTTATGTATTCTAATAATTTAGTATATATGATTTCAACAGATTTCAAGTATTTTATTTATGCTAAAAAAAAATTGATTTGAAAGACTCCCTTGTCTTACTCTGGGCTTGAGATTATATTTAAAAAAAAATTTTTTTTTTGAATACTTTGTAGGTCGTCAATACGATGTTAAAAACTAGTTAAATAATATGGTCAAGCTTACGACTGTAAAACGTGACAAAAAAGGGGATTGCAAAGACAGTCAGTAACTAAATAAAATTAAAAAAAAAAAAAGAAGAAATAAAAGGTGGCTTTTGCAGTTTATTCTGCTCAAAAAAAAAATTGAAATAAAAACAGAGTTAGGCTTAGTGTCCATACTTTTTCAAGTGGTTAATTTGACACCACCCCCGATTAGGGCTTAAGGTGTCGATTTGCAGCATCAACGTACCCCTGGGTTAATCTGCTATCATTTAGATTTTTTGCTCTTTTGTATAATTAAGACAGGTAAGTATTTCACAAGGTTAAAAGCTAGTTACTTTTTTTTTTTTTTGTCAAAGTTGATTTAAAAATATAACTACAGCAGTTCCGTTTATGGACAGACGCTGTTCATGATTGATATGTGTTGTTTTAGCTTGATTAATGTAATTGAAATATGGTATGCGTCCATGAAAAAATAAATGTACGTATATTTTTATTAAAATCATTAGCGAAAAAGTAGTAATTTGTTCAAGACTAGGATTTTTTTTTTTTTCTTTGATTAAAATTCTAATTTTTGCATTTTTACTGTTAACTTTCAGTAAAGCTATTTTGGTTACAAAGTAGTGATTGGCAATTATGATCAGTTTCATGGTTAACAAGCTATGAGTACTAGAATAGGCCCTGTTCCGGCTGTCCAGAGAATATTAGACTCTAGTTTGACACAATTTGGTGATCTTCTAAAATTGCAGGTTAGCTAGATTTACAAGAATGTAATTATAAAATCTTTGTACACTATTTTCATCCTCCTTGAAATTTATAACCTATCCATGTTCAAAATATTGAGGATAAACATAAAATCATATACAATAATCTGCTCAGTCAGTACTGTAGATGAATAAATTAATACTTGTTTTTTTATTTTTTTTGCATGTTTGTGCCCGATATTTATCTAGCTTAGACAAATTTATATATTTAAAAAAAAACAGCTTAGCATGTGTGACAAAAGTATCGTCAAAGGTGACAGTCTACCAAGCTTTGCGACTCTTGAGTTTAATCTACAGGCTTATCTGACCAAACAGACCCATTCATGGATTCGTGCTTGAGGTATGTTGAATAAAAAAAAAACAATGAAAAAAATACCATATAAATATACGTATATATCCAAGTAAAGAATTGATGGCTTGTAAGTTTAGGGTTACTTGAGCTGCAACCACGATGGGTGTAGATACCATGGTCTCATGGACATACCGATCAAATTGTAAAAGTTCTGTTAGTTACAAGCCTTTGATAATGATAAACGCCTGCAATATCAACTTTACAACGAACACAAATGATAAAAACTAAATGGCTTTACTTACAAAAGTACAAGAAAGCAAATTGAAGATTCAGTCATGATGAATATGATTAATTTCATTCTAATGTTTCATATCTACTTAAAAAAATTTGGTAGACTGAAAACAAAATTTTCTACTACTGGCATATTTAGCCTTTTTTTTTTTTTTCCAATATCTTACAAAAGACCACAAAGTGGAAATGTTTTTTTGATTTGTTTTTGCCAGTGTGCCGAGTTATCCATAAAATATCAAGCTGGAATTGATTGAAATTGTAGTACTGAAAAAAAAAAATAATAAAAATACATATTTTTTTGTCGATACACTCAAAATATACAAAGAAATGAAAATATTATTTCATTTTTTTTTTTAATTTTTCATCACTATTGGTATTATAGTATGTATACTGTACTTGAATAGCTTGTGAATACCCACGATCCATGGTTATCTACTCCCCCTTCTTCCTCCTTTCTTGAATCGAAGTTATTGTAGCTACATATCTATCCTAGACTTGTAGCCACAGAAACCACTGGGTTTAAAAAAAAAAAAAACGGTTTATGTATATTTCAGGACATCTAAAACATCAGTATTTACCATATCCCTATTTTTTTTTTTTTTTTTTTTTTTTTTTTTTACTGTCTTAATTGGCAATTGTTTCCTGCACCAAAAGAAAAACGAGCACGTCTTTCCAGATAAGGCCAAAATAGCACAAAGAAGTCAGGAACTAAGCTAATATTATAAATTCGGATTTAAAATAACTAAAATAAAAAATAAATAATAAAAAAACCATCATTTTCATGCCAATAAAAGTCAATATTTGTTCAACTTAGCAATATGTACATAAGGTCGGATCGATTTCAAAATCGAAAATATATGATTTTTTTTCTTAGCGTCAACTACGGAGTTTTAGAAAATCTTTGGTTTTGAAATTTTACATGGTTAGCTAAAAGGTTTTATTTTTATAAGAGGCGACCTGAAAGACTATTAGATGATGGCACGCGCTTTTTGATCACATCAGGTAAGTAGTCGCTGACCATCATCACAGACTATATTTCGTAAATTTAATAAGGAAGATGGTATATAATCAAAAAAAAAAAAAAACTTTGAAAATACGGAAACAGTTGTTTTGAGTATAGTAAAGTTCGGTAATCGATCTTAGAATTTGAAAACACTATTGTCAGTATAAGTTTAACTAACTGTAACCTACGATTCATTCAATGTTAAGTCTTTTACCATAATGATAATAACTCTTTTTTTTTATAATGTCATTTAATTTCTTTGATAAATTATCTATTGTAACAATATTCAAAATGTTTTTAAATTTAATGTCTTCTTTGTATATATTTGTTATTATTATTCGAATTATGTAACTAAGTGATGTACAATAAACAGATCTTCTGTCTACAATATTCAAAGCTTGCAAAAATTATCAATTTATTTTCTGGTGCTTATTTTGCTACTGTAATTATGTGACATAAGGACACGAAACAGATTTTCTATTTATCCATCTTCTGGTGATGGTAGTTAGTTCTGTCATGCTTCTCTAAATCTTGGTCCACAATTTCAAGTTGATATTCATCTATGTTGATACTTTGCAGTAATAACAAAATTTGGAGCTTTGCTATTCTTACTTTTTATGTTTGAGTGTAGAGAATTGACTTGTTCATGTCTGTTTACAAAACGATCAATAAGTTTTACTACATACTTTGAAACATTGAATTACCTTGACAAATCATTTTCTTGTAAAAAAACTACGTAGGTATAAACTCACAAAATCTTCCATAATTAGGTTGATTAAACCAATAAAAATAAATTTACAAGTCGGGAATTTTCCTGTTCAGTTAACTTTGGGGTTTTTTTTTTTTTGTCACTCTCCTTCAGTTTATCCAGTAATTGGGATCCGCCGCGGAAGTCAAGTGTCTCTGTAGTAACACAAACCGAAAACTCTCTGTCGTAGGAAACTAAGCGTTATCCACCAGACTTACTAGGAAAAAGGTTTCCGACTGCCTGTTGATTAAATAGGTTTTTTTAAGAAAAAAATTTTTTTTTTTATTTTTTTTATAAAATCAAACAAAAAATTCAACAAGAAGTTAACTATGCATAAACCCGGTATTGCTTACTGTCATTGGGTATCAATCTATAAGCCATGGCAATTCTAACTGGAATCCGGGTTTTGTGGGTATACCTGTATTTTTCTCGCTAATAATAACTACGCTTATTTGCGGATATTGTCAAGTCCAAAACTATATTTAAACCTTTGGTTTACCAAAATAATAGTCAAAAGCTAAATCAATTATTAGATTTGAACCAGCTAACGTTCAGGCCAGTCAACGTTCAGGCCAGTGACTTCGGTTTGATATCAAAAAAAAAACTTGAAACTTTGGATTACTTTTTTTTTCTTCTTCTCTTTCTTCTTGAACTAAGCCTATCCACAGACCAGAAAGCAAGCAATATTATACATTGACATACACTTTGAATTATTCCCAGTCTAAGTATTCCACCATGTTGTATCGTATACCAATTCCAGGTTTAGATAGTTGGAATTCATCATTAATTTATTTTTATCATGCCAGAAGCTTAAAACTCTGTATATTGGGTCAAGCTCCGGACGTTGACTTTTACAGACTTAATATATTGTTGACTTGTTAAACTAAAAAAAAAATAAACCAGATAAGGTTGGTAGACCGACAACCAGATGTTTTCCATTGCTACGCATTAATAGACGTTAGAATAAAAAAAACACCTCAGTAGGCGACGATTAATAGGTTACAGACATGTTTGGTTTAACAACAGTGTGTATAAAGTAGTTACCCAACACATAAAAGCTTTATTATCGCCGTTGCTAGATTTTCGGGTGACAGATAGTTAGATTTCATGTCTGGTTTGATTCCGCGTTGATTTTTCCAACTTTTCAATGAGAGAGATAAAGTTTTTTTCTCTCTCTCGAAATAAGTCTCTGGATCAACAACAGTTTGAATTTTTCATATTCAAGAAGAAAAAAAAACACATTCATAACATAAAAAAAAAAAAAAAAAAAAATTGATCTATAAAAAATGATTGATGAAGTTATTATTATTGAAACTCTTTTTTATAACTTTAGATTTTTCCAAGAAGGATATTATGGAGCATGTTTCTGGCAGTGAAGTAGATTTGTCTCCAAAGATTAAAGGGATCAGTGGTAGAGAAGATAGAGTCCGCAAATCCAAAAATGAGCATGGTAGGAATGTAGCCCTGAGCAAGCTCAAGTGCAAAGCCGCCAGGAGTGAGGCTATATTGCTTTGCGTAGCCATAGGGCAAATGATGCATATCACCAGGCTTGTACTGTGTTTCAACGGTCTGGTTATAGTAAGCAGCGCTCTGAACACCAGTAAGAATTGTGAAGTAGTCATCCGCAATATGATGACCAGTGTGACCCTCAGTACCGGTAGCAGAACCAAAAATAATAAGGTACTCGGTTAACGACGCATGCAAAATGATCATTTGGCCCATGGCACCGCCAGCATTGTTGAACATCCAGTCGTCATAGTTGTATTCAGAAATATAGTCGCCGTAAGTGGCCTTCAACTTGCCATGTAAGTTTTCAAAAAGCGCATTAGGTGAATTGGCACCCTCAGTTTCAGCAATGGCTTCTTGAGAAAGCTTTTGGAGGACCTTGGGGTCAAACACGTAAAAGCTGGGCAGGTAGGTATCCTTAACAAATGCCAAAAACCGAAAGGTATAAAAGATAAAAGGGACAAGAGCAAGATATGAAAGTCTCATTGTGCAAATAGAAAAAATTATGGAAACCTTGATGGCTGTTGAAAAATGAAAAAAAGAATAAAAAAAAAATAAAAAGAGAGAATATGTGGAGTTATAAAAGATCAGAAGTCGTAAGAGAATAAACACAACATCCTTCAGACATGATTCGAGTCGTTAATGGTTTTTTTTCCACAGCCTGATGAAATAACCTAACCCAGTATAGTAAACGAGAAAGCGCTTTGCGCCGCACATGTTTCCGTAAGAAGAAATTAATGCGTTAAACATCATCTTCTCAAAGATCTGACTTGAAGAAACGAGCCTTGGCAGCCAGTAGATGATATACTTTGATGAATGCCAACAATTAAATGGAAAAAAAAAAAAAAAGACTGGGTCTTTATGAAATTCTTACAATGATAACAAATCCAAATTTATTTCGAAAAAAAAAAAAAGGCTGCGTATTATTAAATTCGAAATTGAATAGTTTTTTTTTTTATTTTTTTGAAGTGGTATTAGTCTGAAAGTGACAATTTTCAGTCTTTTTTTTCCGTCTAATCACATAGTGTAGATTCAACTAATTAAAACAAATCAAAATTTTAAGAGAAAAAAAAAACGATACTTTATAAAAGTGAATAAGCAAAAAATCCTATTGGTCAGACGTTGATGATATGAGTGATTGTTCTCACAGGAAATACAGGGGAAAAAATAGAATAGAAAAGCTTGTGCACCGATTGTTTTTGTTTTGTTTCATAAAATATATTTACATGTCAAAAACTGTAGTTCGAATCAAGTATTGTTTAAAATCTGACAAAATTCTTATTGTATATAGGGTTAGAAACTTGAAAAAAAAAACCTGTAGTTAACTTGAATACAATGGATTAAAACATATATATATATATTGAGGCTTATTTTGAAAATTAAAACGAATTCTTGATAACTGTCATGTTTAAAAATATTATTGCTGATCTATTAAAATTTGCAGATTTTCAACTTTTTTTTTTTTTTTTTACATATAACGGTTAATCAAAACTAACCTAAATGTAAATTTACATATGTACCAGACATACAAAGCTGTGTTACATTTCGTTTTAAAAGCCACAGCCTAAGTGTACATCAAAATACCAAAAAAACGATGCGGAAAAGAGGTCACATTTTGGTTGCGAAATTGTGCAGGATGAGTGCTCCAATGACATATACGAGATGATTGCGATTATTTTTTCAAAAGATACTTGATTATGTGGACCACTTCAACCAAAAAAATAAATTCGAATAATAATAATAATAATAATAATAATAATAATAATAATAATAATAATAATAATAATAATAATAATATAATAATAATGATAATGATAATAATAATGATAATGATAATAATGATAATGATAATAATAATAATAATAATAATAATAATAATAATAATAATAATAATAATAATAATAATAAT